>WAAE01005452.1:0-16021 GCA_013400495.1 Nicator chloris | reverse complement strand
ATCTCCAGTTATATAATTTTTTTAAAATAAAAAATTGATGAAATATTTCTATTTTCTGTTCAGTTTTCTGAGTCAAATGCTAAAATCATCATACTCACTTCAGACACTTGCACTTCCTCACTTTGTCTGATTTTTAACCATTAAGATCTTAATGGACTTGTGGTTGCTAGTATTAAAGCACCAGTACAACTTTCCATCCACTAGTTTATAGTTTTGACCTACAATGAACAGTTGGACTGACCAGGAAGGTAATGGTTTAAATGGAATTGAACATGCCAGGCAAAGAATCAGACAAGAAAAAGACACAAACCCAAATTGGTGAACATTTAGAAGAACAAGCCTGAGTGCTGGAGAACAAAAGGAACTGTATTGAAAACAAATCTGATCAGAAGTGGCAGGCTGAGACTTTGTTGTGGAAAGTAGGAAGTTTGGAAGAAAAAACTGAAAGACAGAAGCAATCTTGTAGTATGGCAAAAGAATTCAACAAACCAATCAACCAAACAAAATCCCAAAATATATCATAAAAGGATTGATAACAAAATTGTGATCAGGAGGTCATAAAATTAACATCTGTTTAATCCTTTATTAAACCTGACCCAAGCGGAAGAGACACTAGAAGATAAATTCTGACATCCTGACAGTACCATGCTAATTCCATACACATCCATCACATTTCACTGTTTGATGTTTTCTTCTGTATTGTAACTTTCTAATATACTGTTTATCATACAAAATTTAACTTTTGTTTCAGATTAGAAATATTAAAGTACAAGTTCTTACAGAATCAACTGCTGTTATCCAAATACACCAAAACATTTCTACTTGTTCTTTCAAGTGTTCTTCGTGGAACACTTATGTGTCTTTGAGAATTTAAATTTGTTAGGACACCTCTTATACACAGTTTTGTACAAGCCAGTTCCTTTAAGTTCCTTAAACACTGATCATGGAATCATAGGATGATTTGGGTTAGATGGGACCTTAAAGATCATATAGTTCCAACCCCATTGCCATGGGCAGAGACATCTTCCACTAGATCAGGTTGCTCAAAATCCCATCCAATCTGGCCTTGAATACTTCCAGGGATCTCCATGCATTACTTTGTAAATTCTCGTTACAAGAAGTGGAACATTTATTCCCTGTCTCTCCTGAGTAGATGGTGTATAAAAAAGAAGGCATGTCAAGATGTTTTGTGTTGTCCTTCTGGGAAGTAGACTTGGTCTATTTTGTATGGAGAGTTGCTTATATTTTTGTGTTTCTTCAGCTAAAATTTTGGGACACCAATATACATGCAGAATCTAGAACTAGAAGAACGGTTATAAAGAAATTGTTGACATTTTCTTACTTCTTTGATTTGGAGAAAATATCTCACTTGGATTTTTACCTTGAAATGGATTCTTCAAACAACTCAGAAGAAAGGAAATTGTATTTTACATTTGATATGTAAACTGGGAGAGCACATTGGCAAAAATTTTATGCAAAATAATTTGACCACTTTTGACTGCACGAAGAAATTTGGAGGCAAGGTAATCCCCACAGAGAAAAACAAAAGGGTTTAATATTTACAAGAGAAGTTCAACAAACCATGTAGAGTGCTCAGAGGGGCTCACATTCTTATTATGATTGTTTGGATGAGAATGAAGGAAAGAAATGGAAAGAAAAGGAGGGAAAGAGAGAGGGAAGAGAAAGAGAAGTGACAACTCTTGAAAATTGCATTTTATTTCATTCAATAAAGGCGAAAGAGCACCGTGGTCATTATGCAGTGTCCAAACAGGGTCACATAGTGCGTGTGCAGCAGAGGGAGATTTATTTCACCTACAGAATTAGTTACTAAACATCTCCCATTTTGTTAAAAAAAGTTTGTGTGTTTGCAGATGTTAGGATGCCCTTAAATTCAGTCAGCTGTGAAAGTTTTTCAAGATCCATCCAGCTGTGAATGGCAAAAAGGCAGATTTAGACTCCAATATATAATTCTGACTCTCCTTTGGAGTTGTACCCATCCTCAATCTGGAATAACACCATACAGTACAACACAAGGTTTTTGCTGCATTCCATCTCGAATTTTATTACAGTAAGAGAAAAAATAAACTATGATGAATATTAATAACTTTTTGTGGTGAAGAATATAAAATATTCATCCTATCATAATTAAAAGCAGTTAATTATTTTGTTTATTTTCAACAGAAAACCTTCCTATTTCTGGGAAAAAGATTGCTTTAACTAGAATAATGAAATATTTTCTGTATTCACAGAAAAACATGGAAATTGGTGAGGCTCTACAGAAACTGAGGCTGCATGCCAAACCCCTGCTCCTTGGACTGAGTGATAAACTGATCTGATAAAAACCAAACCCTAACTCTATTCTTTCCTATAATTTCCTTGCTGTACTGTCATTACACAAGTATTAATGGGAATGGAGGACAATATTAAAACAATTTATATATACAGAAATACATTTAAATAAAGTATTTAAATAAATAAGTCATTAAAAGCTGAAGAAGAAATTTAAATGCTTTGGTTAGATGGATTTTTTATGAGAAATGTGCAAATGAAAAAAATATTGTTTGTTGGGATGAATGTGTAAAGCCTTGAAGAACTCATTACTTAAAGGCAAATAAATGTATCCTTTATCTTGTAACTCAACTCAGAAAAACGATTTTCAGTTAGTTGTTCTGAGATAGTTTCTTTATATGAAGCCTTAATAAGCTGAAAAAATGTGGTTTCATGCAATTGACTCACAGAGCTTTCTTTGAAATAGAAGGAAAAAAAGCTCTGAGCTGCATTATAGCATCAAGGGACACTTTTCCTTGCTTTAGAGAATAATTTAGTCAAGATTAATAGTAACAACTTAGCATAATATAAGCAACTTGGCTTCTTGATAGGACTATGTAAAAATTCTCTTCGTAGGACAGCAACCACTGTTCACCTAGAAAAGGCTCCCCGTGTGAGCCACTTGTGTTCTCCACAGTAAAGGCAGCCTTCATGCCAGCTGAAGCACTTTTGTCTGTCACCTCCTCAGCCACTTCCTTCACACCATTCTCTAGTTAGATCTCTCAACCATAGCCTCATAAGAAAAAGTAAGCTTTTTTTCCATAAGAGATTTCTAGATTTTTTTCTTCCTTTTTTTTTTTTAGTCTATGTACATGGCAAATCTAAAAACACAATGACCCATTAAAAATCACAATTAAACAGCTTAAGGCAGTATTTCAGCTTCAAGCTTTTTTATGACCTACTGCTCTAAAAAGTTGAAGAGTAAGCATGAAAAGAGATTGAAGGTTAAAGAATGACAATGTTTAACAGTCTGCTGTGAAAAATACCTTAATCCTTGAGGCAGCATTTGTCTGTGCTGTGAAGGCCAGTGTGAGGACCTCTGTACCCACTGAGCCCTGGGGTAAAATTACATGAAGCAGATGAAGGCATCATTTAGAGAGACGTGGGCTGGGACAAAGGAAGGATCATGGCATGTGGGCCTGCACAGGGTCCAGTAGTGCATTGCTGTTACTGATTAAAGTGGTAAATAATGAGCTCAAAATGTTTTGAGCAGCTGTTGGTGTCAGAGATCAGATTCATCCTCGGCAGGAAAGAGCAAAGATAACAGAGTTTAAAGTGCTCTGGAACGGACCAGAGTCCCAAAGGATTACACCCCAAATGTTCTTGAACTACAATCTAGGTAGTGCTGGTTTGTTTTGGCTTTGGTTAGACTTGATTTCAAAAACATGTTAATTATTCATAGGCACTCTCAGTTTGTATAAATACTGTGGAGATAATGCTGTTTTTATTAATCTACTTGTTTCAATTCAATCTCTGTTATTTGTCCTGTGGTTTTGGCCATGAAAATAATAATTAAACACAAATTCAAGAACAGATTTTAAGGAAATGAAAACAGATCTCTGACCTCAGGTTGTTTATTGGGGAACCAATCTGTTAAATACAATGGGGGCATTTGCCCAAGGGTCATCAACAAAATTAACATGACAGACTGCTGAACTGTCATGGAGAGAAGCATGGTAAGATAAAATGCCATTCTGAACAGTATTTCAGCTATTCATTGGACCATTTACAATCTTTCTGTTGTTTTATTATGCACCTGCATGCGGGTCACTTTTATAAAAAGAAGCATCACTTACATGTCTCTGCTGGCTTTCCAGTGCCTCTTGAATTTGTCAGTCATCTGTTACAATCTCTTTTCCAAAGCTGTAAATAGAAATAATTTATAAGCTGGGTGGAAGGAAAAGAAGAAATTAGGTGTGGACATTCTTTCTGAGAAAACACTCCAAGCTTTCACATGTGATGCTGTAACCTTGGTTATCCCAGCCTAATCTGGATTTCTCTGAAAAACAGCACAAGGAAGGAGCTGGGGCATTATGGTGGTGGAACTCATATTGCTAATTTTAGCTAGTTTAATATGAATTTAGAAAAAGAAACGAGGAAAAATGGAGACACCCAAAGTTAGCAGTTATTTAGGTGTTTATTTTCCATAGTAAGTGTCTTGAAATTGTGTAATTCTGTCAAAATTGCTGGTATTTTCAAAGGCCTAAAATATTTACTCTTGCCCTAGAATTGTCAGTTGATATCCAGTTGTTAATTGATCAAAGGAAAAAAACCCACAATTAATATTTTTTGAGCTATAATTATTCAACTTTCTTGGGATCTACAATCTCTTTCACTATTATATTTAACAATTTTTTATTCTTGAATAGTTTGCTATTATTTTCCAAAAAATTTATGGAAACTTTAAAAATTAAAATTTGTATAATTCAGTGTTGTGAATTATTTGATGAATGCTGACATAGTGCATAAAATTGCTGGCTATTGTTTTAGCTTTAATTTTACATTGTAATAGTTTTGAAAATCAGTTTCTAGTAACAATGCAATTGTGAATTCAGTTTTTATTTTCATGGTTATTATTTCGTAGCTAAATGTCACATTTTCTCTCTAAACATTTCTGGCATAGAGAATAATTCCTTATTGTCAGAGCACAGCCTCGCTGCCAATGTGCACTAGAGTGAAAAGAGTTTTTCTACTTTATTCAAGTGCTTGTTAAACTTGTTACAAGAGAGACTTTTTGCTGCATTGGGATAGTAGAATGTGGTGTCAGGTGCATGTTGATAAAAGGAATTAATACGACATATATACATTAACTGTTTTAAGAAACTGACACTAAGTTCTGACAAAAGCATTCTTTTGCTGTTTTAACTGCATTACAGAGGCTTTTGCCATATAAGAAGAAGAAGCAAGTATATTTGTTTTGGTGATTAGCTTTTTCCGAGATTTGATTTCCAGTAAAAATACTAGCTTTAAACTGAAACAACCTCCTGGAGTGTCAAAGATGTTTTTAGTTTCTGTGATTTGTGTGCTTTCACCGCAGGAAAGGGACTGAAAACTCATCAGTGAAGTTAACACTGAGAAATAAGTAGTCACCAGAAAAAAGTACTGATCTAGATCAGGACTGAACAATATTCCAGGTATGTGGTATTTTATGCATTTCTAGTCTGAAAAATCCAGAACAGAACAGAATGGGACAGAAAGAATGGAACAAAATAGAATGGGACTGAATGTGATGATATTTTAAAGGAGGGACCACGAGTAAATTGTTGAGGTAACTACAACAATTATTGCATGATGTTCTATGGCTTGTACTGTTCAGATCTTTTTTAATGTACGGCTTTTTCTGATTCCAAAAAGCATGAATTTTCAGCATCTATAAGTCCATATATAACCACTGTCATCAGTACTTTTACCTTGATTTATAATGAACAAAGATCAGATTCGAGGAAACTAAAATGTGTCTATGCCATCACAACCCTCAGACAAGGCACTGATAGGTAACAGCATTTCTTTTTGACCCTGTGCCCATTTCAGAACTTCTTGCGGTAAGAAATTACTTTTAATAATAAGAATGCATTTTAATACTAATTAAAATGGGTTCATTGGTTGTAAATACTTATTAATTCAAACTTGAAATTAAGAAAAAATGGTTTATTTTCCTCAAATCACAATATATACCTGCAAGAAAAAAACAATTTTCAGTGATTTTTTTTTTTCAGTCTAGCAATTGAGCAAATTTTGAAAACTTCCCTGGAACTTTTCAGTTGAGATAATTTCTCTTAATGCTGCCTTCTAAAGGACTTTTTCTTTAAAATATTAGTCAGTGAAATTCCCAATATATCATGATTATTTCATCTGGACTTTGTTTTTTTAGCCAAGCTTGATTGTATGACATTATTCTTGAACTTAGAAACCTAGATGATTTAAGAACTACAGTTTCTGAGAAGAGAACATAAAACTGAGTTATCAGGGAGTATGTGGAGGAAAATATGAAATAATGAAGAATTTTTTTAAAATTTATTCATTTATTGTTATTCTCGTGCAGTTCTGTATCAAACCACGCAAAAGAGGGAAAAAAAGTCTTAAAGTGAAAATTTCTCATTTTTCTTCAACCATCAGTATACTTTCTTAACTTAATCAAGATTGTCATGGCTTAATTTGAGCCAGCAATGAATTACAGGTGAGGAGGAGAATTGGAGAAGAAAAAGTCAACCTCATGGCTTGTTATAAGAATGGTTAATAATCTGTTGAAAATAAAACATAATGATAATATTTCTAACAATAATGATAAGAAAAACAACGACAAAACAGCAATAGCAATAATACAAATTGTAATGAGAAGGTGGTGATGGTGAATAAACACCAAGAGAAACAACTGGTCACCACCCTCTGACCAACCCCCAGTCCATCTCTGACCACCCCCAGACACTCCAGCCAGTGTGCAGGGTGAGCCTGATGTTCTGTGGTGTGGAATGCCCCTTGGACTAGCCCAGGTCCCCTGTCCTGGCTGTGCTGTGTCCTGGTTTCTTGTGCACCTGCACGGGCAGAGCACAGGAAACTGAGAAGTCCTTGATTAAGAGTAAGCACTGCTCAGCCACAACTAAAGTATCAATGGGTTATCGACATTATTCTTGTATTGAGCTCAAAACACAGCACTGCACCAGCTACTAAAAAGAAACTAGGACAAAGTTATTCAGGACTCATTTTATTTTAAGGACTATTGACTAATTCTGTAGGGTTTTAATAAACATCAGACTGTTGTAGATAAATGGATTTTAGCTTAATGAAATATAGATATGGGCAAAGGCATTTTTGGTGTATGACCCATTATTGATGGGAGCTAAAGGCAGAGCACATTTTGTTACATGACATGTGTCTACTAAGGTATGGCACGTTAGATAATAAAAAAGCCAGCTTACAATCTGCCTGTCACTTCCCTGAGAGGTGCATCAGTCTTCACAAAATGCTGACTTCTACTAATGTGATAGTACTATAAGTACTGTATCTGAGTTACTGCTACCCAAATTCTTATCTGTCAGAAATATCATATAGGTAAGGCAAATTATTATTCTATTTCTTGGTTTTCTACTATAAATATATGTGTTTGGAAAACAAATAGTCAAAAAGAGGTATATGTATAGTTTCTTGTCAGTAACTGAAACTACACACTCTAAAATTAAATGACTGCCAAGATGAAACATATGATAGACAGAAATTACATAAGTAGAAACTATCTTTATACATAGATGTGGGTTAAAAACTGTTTATAGTTTTTAGCAAGATAGATATAGAATTGCATGGTCAGATTACATTTATTAATTTACCACACATGTACAAAACTTTGTGGGGAATAAAGGACTGTGAGCTGGTCTTATAGGAAAAATCATAACTGAGGCAATGCTTTGTAGTCTGTTTTTTACGAATTCTCTAGAGTGAAAAATTACAATAAAGAAATTTCAGGTCTCCCTTCTCATTTGCCTCAAAATTTCTTCCAAAGGAAAAGAATAATTCCAGCAAGCCATTCATCACAGATTCAAACTTATTTGAAAGGCCTCATTCAAATCTGTAGTTGGAGGCATTAACCTCACTCACCTTCACTGGCCTGGCATTGGTAAGAAAGGCAATATCTGGTGCTGCTCCTGTAGTTCATATGACTTGCTCTATTTGATGGAGCTCAGATTGGAGTAACATGAAGAATCAGGACAAATAAAGAGCATAGGAGTTCTTCAGGAGATGCAGCCAACTCAAATTCATAAAGGTCATGCTCATTTATTATTTAGCTTATCACTAGGAAACTCATACGTGAAAAGCTTCTTAGAATTTGTAAACATTACACTACCTTTATTAGTCTGATCCTAAGGGAGAAATGCAGTGGAACTGATGTGGAAGAAATATGTACACAACTAAAAATACAGGTGTTAATAATATTCTGCACTGATACGGGGGTGGATGGAGCAGTTAAAAACACATTACTGACTTCACTGGCCATGAATAAATGTCTACAAGATTATTCCATGGAAACACTAAAATAAATCATTGGGGCATAAGAACAGGAATTATTTCCTGGGGGAAGAGGTAGTTAAGTCTGCAGAAAGCTTATTAAAAATGCAGATGCTTTAATAAAATAGAGAGAGGGAGAGAGAAATCGAGAGAAAATGCTGGCATAGCTTTAAAGACTTAGAAATATTTAAAAGGATTTGTTAAGAAAAAGTATGTGTCTTGGACAAACTGTCCACTACATTGATGAAAATACGGAAAAATCACAAAGAAATTCATAATAAGAGAGAAAAATATTGCATTATAATAGAGTAAAAGGACAGATTAGTCATTCTTTTAGTCATTCATCCTGTAGAAACCAACTTAATATCAAAAAGGAAAGTACATATTGTGACTGGATACAGTATATTTGACTGGGATGTACAGATCTCAAAGAAGAATGAGAAGGTTGAAAAAGCAATGATGGGACACAAATTATCAGTACAGTGATATTTATATGGATTTTCTGAAATCAGTTTTTGAAACAATCACAAAATCTGTGCTGCTGTTAAAAAGCTGCTCAGGGCGCATCTGCTATTCTCAGGTAAGTCTGCATGTCTAAAATAATTCACAGAGTTTCCAGGACTGTGATGTTTGAATGTCAGAATGGTGAAAATCCATTTTTTTGGGAGAGACTCCAAGATTTAGTGAACAGTAATAATTTTTCGTAAAGCACAACAAGTTAGGTCTCCTAGTCTTATCACAATGATTTGGTGTGGCATACCTCCACAGAATTATGTGTTGAAAAAGTCTTCACTTCTCAGTGGAATTTTGTATTCTTGATACTATGAAGTTATTGTTTGAGGTGAGTAAATCTTGTGTGATATGACCCAGCCTTCCATACGGACTACAAGGTAATCACAGGACATCACCAGTGTCCTTTCCCTTTGCACCAATTAAGGAAGGAATTTGCAATGGGAATTTGCATTGTTCTAAGAGAAATCTGCCAGGGTTGCTTGAGCAAGCAGCTCTAGTATTGCATAGGGAAATGCCTCAGAGGGAGCTTTCCAATTGAAAGTTTGCTGGATTCCAACAAATCAGAAAAATTAGTCACAGGAAAATCCCATTGGAACTGTTTTGCAAATTGATTTTTAGACAGATAAATGTCTTGACAAACTAAGAGAAGACATCTGTATAAGACTTATAAAATATGAAGAACTGTATGTGGTGTTTTGTTGGGGTTTTTTTTGTTTGTTTGTTTGTTGTTTTTTTGTGTGTTTTTTTTTGTTGTTTTTTTTTTGTTTTTTTTTTTTTGTTTTTTGGGTTTTTTTTCGGATGTACCCTTTTTTCAATTATTTTATTTTTTTCTTTTAATTATTTTATTTTCTAATTTAAACTTTCAACAATGGCCTTCCTTGTCTAAAACAATTTCCTATAAAGACTTGTCACCCCTGAAGCCCTAATTCTGCAAAAGGTTGTGGCAGCATCTCAACAAATAATATTTTTTCTTTTTCACTCACATTGTGATTTTTATTTTCTAATGATTGCACATGGTTTCTGTCCTCAGGAAACATTATTTCCAAGTTTGACGATAATAGGACATGATGCCTTGAATATGGGAGAACATTTTTGCTTTTGGGAATATCTCAACTGCTGTTTAGAACTGATTGTCCTAAATTCATCCTGGTCTATAAACTTTTAAAAAAGAAAAATCTGTGGTTTATGTACCTTCAAAACTTTGTTATCTGTTAGATATTGGCAAGACAATTAATAATTTTTCATGTTCTCTCAGGGGGTTCATTGATGAAGACATGAAGAATTTTTCTTCACACATGGAGGAAATAGCATTAGGAAGTTTATATAATATTAAACTGTGCATATTTGGATGCAGGTATTCAAGACTTTTTGTAAAAAATGTGTGTCCAATAGGACACAATTAATTGCTACAGCCTGAACATCCAAAGTCAGCCAGTTCATGATCCTGTTCCCTTTTCTAGCAGCATTTTCCAGTATGTTCTTCAGCTGGCTGTTTGACTTTTTAATGGCTTATTTCCCCATCAATGAAAAAGAAGGGAGTTACTTGTAAACATGAGTGGGAAGATATATCTCTAAGTGCTAATCAGATCAAAGGAATTACTATTCCATCATCAGCTGATTGAGCTCTCAGTGCTGAGCAGTAGTGTCAGTGGTGCTATTCAGAGTATTTTAGAATAACAACCTGCAATAATATCTCTTAGGTGAGTATTAGTCATATGCAGGTATTATTACTGAATTTTGCTTGTTCTTGATATGTTATTAAAAATGAATCAACTTCTTTTGGAGGCTGCTGTCATGAGCAAAATAGATTATCAGTTGTTTAAATAAACATCCATATCAGATTCTGAGGAATTTGCTTTTGGAAAATACATGTAGGGTAGCTAAGAGCATCAAAATATGGAACCCAAAATTATAAGTACAGCTTACACACACTGAAATTATCAAGCTTTTGCTGTATGTTTGTCTTGCATGATTAGCTGTTTCAATCTAGTTCAAATCACTGATCATCAAACCTACCACATTTAGGGCTTAGGATCTTGAGCTAACTTGTTTCTAGCAAATTGGAATAAATAGTTATTCAGAAAATCAAGACTGATTTTTGTAGTTGAAAATCAAAACTTGATCTCTTGTACTCAGCACTGGTGAGGCCACACCTCAAATCCCATGCTCAGTTTTGGGTCCCTCACTACAAGAAAGGTATTGAGGGACTGGAGTGAGTCCAGAGGAGGAAAATGGGGCTGGAGAAGAATCTAGAGCAGAAGCCCTAAGAGGAGCAGCTGACAGAGCTGGGATTGTTTAACCAAGAGAAAAGGAGGTTGAGAAGAGACCTTATCATTGTCTACAATTATCAAAAGGAGGATGTGGGAGTTGGGATCTTCTCCCAGGTAACAAGTAACAGGAGAGGTTTAGATTGGATCTTAGGAAACACCTCTTCACTAAAAGGGTGTTTGGACAGTGAAATTGGCTGTCCAGCGAAATGGCAGATTCACCATTCCTGGAAGCATTCAAAAGATGTGTGGATGTGAAACTTGGGGACTTGGTTTAGCAGTGAACAGGATGGTGCTGGATTAACAGTTGTACTACATTATCCTAAAGTTTTTTTCGAACCTCAATGGTTCTATGATTCTTTGAATAAGAGGAGCCTCAACAAAGAGGTAAAGTCTTCACTAAAATTATTTAGTGAAGCTCATTGAAACATAATGTTCAGATATTTGCCTATTTTTCTTTTTTTCCCACTGTTTTGAGTAACATAAAAGGCATGTTAGTCTTTCCAAAAGCCTATTTCAATATTACAGTTCTCATTTCTTAGTGTCAGGGTGAAAGGCAGGCAGGGTGAATTTTGTTTTTCTGCTGTTCATGCTGAAATATTCTCCATTCATATTTATATATAGTATTTGTTTCTATAAACACATTCTCTATATCAATGTTCAATATCAAGTTTACAAGTGAAAATAGTACTATCACTTCAGACTCAGATAGATCTATATTCGCTTTTGCCCTCATTTACATACTAGTTATTATGACAATTACAAACACATGAAAGAGCAGAAGGCCAGAAGGCATTTTTTCCTAATTCACAGAGGTATTTGTGTTGTTACTCATGGAGCAGATACGGAATTGAATTGATTAGAAGATAAATGAAGTAATTTTTTAGAAAATTATGTCATTTGAAGGGTAAAATATTTTTATTTTTTACACTTGTACTGAACTCCTGTGTGATAGTTATATATGAATAGCCTTGCAACAGTCTTTGAAAATCTCTTTGAAACTCCAAACTTGTATGAAACTTTGTGTGGTACGTTTCAGATCTAAAATTCTACCTTTCTTGCATGACTAGAAATCTCTAGATCAAAGGTGAGAGGAACTGGCATCATCATTTTATATTTGTGCTATAAAGAACCAGAAAGAACTATCTGGTACTAGAATTGAAGAAGAAAACTGTCTGTGAAACCATAGGCTGAAATAGAGAAGGTCACATGAAAATGCATCACTGTTTTAGCTCAGAAAGCCTCGTGTCATAATTGTCATTAATTTAACTACAGATGTCAGACAAAAAGTATTTAAGTTGTACACAAAGATCTGCTCACTCTTCAGAACTGCAATTCATAGAATCCCTTTGTCAAAGCA
This sequence comes from Nicator chloris, assembly GCA_013400495.1. Lineage (NCBI taxonomy): Eukaryota > Metazoa > Chordata > Aves > Passeriformes > Pycnonotidae > Nicator > Nicator chloris. The sequence continues at coordinate 3,556 of WAAE01005452.1, read as the reverse complement.
AAATCAATTTTCACAGGAGCAAAGGTACTTTTCAGTGAAGGTCAAATTTCAACTTTCTGCTTGTAATTGTTTTGGCAATAGAGCTATTTAAAAACATAAATAGAAAAAAACCAAAATCAAACAACATGCAATTGAAGGATTTCTTCTTTTATAATTGAAAAATAGCTGTAGGCAAAAAATATAGAAGTTGAGTTCAGTTTCAGTAAACTTTAAATCCAGTAAAAAATATTGGGTTATGACTTTGAACCTACCACTGGAGGTCTCCAAACATGCCTTGAAAAAACATGACACACTATATTTAAATGCGTTAGCAACTCTTGATGGATTTTACTTATTTTTTGGAACATGCTTATTTTTTCCAAAAGGCAGTGGTCTTCCAAAAATTTATGGATTTAGGTAATATAACTGCAGTTTTAGTCAAAAATGACTCAACTTCTCCCATGTTAGTTCCAGGTATGACGTATCTTTTTTGTATACACACTTTTACGTTTTTCAGCATGGACAGAAATCTATATGATATGCTGAAGAGTCATTAAACAGAAAACCAGTCTCTAATGGCTAAGGATGCACTGGGAGATGAACAGATGGAGAACAGCCCTGCCAAGGATGACTTGGGGGAGCTGGTGGATGAGAGGCTGGATATTAGACAGCCCCTTGAATCCTGGTAGTGTTCAAAGTCAGACTGGACAAAACTTTGAGAAACCTGATCTAGAGAAAGCTGTCCTTGACTGTGACAGGAGGGGTTGCACTAAACAGTCTTTTAAGGTCCCTCCCAACACAAACCATTATATGATTCCATGAAATCATACTTCTCAAGATTTTTTTCGAACCTCTTCAAATTCTCTGTCTGGGTTTGTGTCTGTTGATTTTGGACAAGCTGTGGTGGAACTAAAACATTTACCACCAGATAGTGATTGGTCAGCATGCTCCTATAAACATTCTCTTAAATCCTTTAGCAAATCGTCTTCATCTAAACCTGGATGATTTGTATTTCTTGTTTTTGAAAGATATGTGGTGATAATTATACAGATATTACACAATTTATTAATCCTATTAGGCCAATATGCAAATAATTCCTGAACCTGCATTTACTGTTATTTAAGAGCATCATGTCTGAATAGATTGACTTATATAAGTAGATCAGTAATTTTTGACACAACATCTCTGCATATGGCAAATAATACAAAAAGATGGCTGAGTTCTTCACTGAAAAGATTCAAGATAAATCTGTGGGTATTATGAAACTGTTCCACTTGTCTGAATCTTTGAGATTTTAAATATTAATAGGACCTTTAGTTAAGTAAATGTGAATAAAAAATATCAAACTAAAATGCAAATGGCATAGATCTTCCAAGTACTTATAATATATGCTATCCAGACATCAGAGGATCAAAGAGCAGTCTGGGTTTCAAAGTCACATGTAAGCAAAACAGAATATACAGAAAATCATGTAATATGACACAGGACTTGAATAGTAAAGATAAGCATTACATAGTTCTCAAACAAAGGAGCAATTTTAGAAAGGTAGAGAATCAATAATATATGTGACAAAACTATCAGTGTAGAAAAACTGTATAAAATGCACCATGTTGTGTTCATTGCAGTGTAGCCACCCTCTCTACTGTCTCTTGAATAACAGGAGAAAAATATATAATGAAAAATTCCCAAATTCTTTAAGATCAGATTATTTTATGGCAGTATCCACAAAAATGTGCAAAAAAATTCCACTTCTCCAAGTGTCATGAAGCATTTTTGCTGACACAGACAGAGCTTTTATAGCAACAATGTGTCAGTCATTCTGTCCTGAGCATTTCTGCTGTCATCTGCAAACAATATATGTGAAGATTTTCATGAGCAAGTAAATGACAACAACAAACTTTCCTTTGAGATTTTATGAAGTCATTGGGGCTGTTTCTTTTAATGGCACATCCTGAGAAGAGTGAGAAAAAAAGAAGATGCAATTTCTGCTTTCTGAAAGGCCTTCGACTGCTGTTTCGGTTCCACAGGTCATTGCAAGAAGGGAATATACTCATGACCCCATCTAATTTTTTTATCTGAAACGCCAAATGGAAGCAGTCATTTGGGGTCTGACTCCAGCAGAGGTCTGATTGCCTGAACTGCTTTTTAAGTGGACATGAGGGCACTGATCTCTCCACAGCATGAGGTCAATGTAGCCATCTGTTCTGGGACCAGCCCTTCCTCTTCAGCACTGGGATATAAAGGAAGTCCAGCCATCTTTGGGCCACCAATCCCCATGTTTTCCTAGTTTTGAATAAAACTTTTAGTCTTCTTTTTTTTTTGTTTTATAACTCAGCAGAAGTCCACAGTTTGAAGTGTAGCTCAGTTTTGCTGCTAAACCTGGAGCTTTCTAACATACCTTTTTACACCCTCTGTGGAATGATTTTCCTGTAGATGTACAAAAATGCACTTTACTTTTTTTGTAGTGCATTTGCATGTTTATGTACATAACATAACATTTCATTCAAAATCATTGTTGCTGGGATAGGAGCCTAGTGCAATGCCCAGTGTTCTAGGGGTCCTCTGTAAGGATATTCAAAAGTCTTAAATGGCTTTACTTCTTTTTTTTGGGGGGAGGAAGGGAAGGCATGAATAGTTCAATGGGATATGAAAATCCACATTTAAGGAATAGGCAACAAGTTCAATTTCATCCTCTTTCATTTTCTTCCCTTGTTTTTTTTAATATTTATCATTTTTTGATCCTGCTTTTTCTGATGGTTGTATCACATATTGATCACAGGAGAAAAGTGGTCTATCTGCTGTGATATGCTTAAGGTTTATTAAAACTCCTCTGGACTTCAGACACAGAAAAGCCATTTCAGGAGTGCTAATTAACACTTTCAATGAGGGTCGTAGATCAAAGTTTAATGTGATTCCTAGGGAAAGATCATCTCCTTTCCCTTTTTTGGGGTATATAACATAGAAGTGGAGTAAAATCTAGTGTGTTATAATGCAATTAAATGTGTATAGTCTCGAATAGGGACATAACTTGTATTTTGGATTACCCAGTGTAGATCAAATGTAAGCAGCCAAACAATATCTCTGGTAACTACTTAATTAGCCTTTCAGTCACATTTTCTTGGGGGTTTTTTGGTGTTTTTTTTTTTTCTCTTTTCAATCTTCCAGTAGAAGTGATTGAAAAAACAAAAAGAAAACAAGAATTTGTGTTCCACTCTAAAAAAAATAAATTTGCAACAACCTACTTATTAATTTGAAAATTTTAATCTCTTTTCTGAAGATTTTACTTTTCACTAATTCATAATTTAACAGTTTGGTGGAAGATACCAGAAATTTTGAGTACAAACATGGAGAAAACCCTCAGAAAATAAAATAAATCACATATTAATGCTGACCTTGTATCACCTCTTCACTCTCTACAGTGGATGAATATTTTGGACAAAGGAAGAATATCTTCTGAGGAAAAGCTTACAGCAATTATTTATGAACTTCTCTAACTCTTCTATTCCACATGAAAAATATTGCACAATGCTCTTGAAGCGTTTTTGTGGGGGGTTTTGTATATATATGGTTTTGGGAG
>WAAE01005450.1:0-103372 GCA_013400495.1 Nicator chloris | reverse complement strand
CATCACAGCAACACTAAACCAAGTACTCTGGGATTTTTCCACTGGGTAATTATTTTTGTTGCAGCAAATTCTTTAGAAACTTAAAGACACCTGTTAGGTGACAGAAGTTATTTCTAGTCCCCTCTAATTAAAAATTACAATAAGTTTACAAACTCATACTATTTTCATTGTACCCATAACTGGGGTTCTTATAGCACTTACTCTACTAACTCAACTCAATTGGCCATTGTAATTGCTATGTGTGTAATTGCTATGTAGCAGTTCAAGTTTTCAAATTACTATACTCTGCAGACAAGTTTTTTGTGCTCATTCTCACATATTTTTACCTTAGTGAATATACATTTTAGTACCTGCCCAATCAGGAAGGTAGCAGCAGGATCAACAAAAACAATTACAGATTGTGAGGCTTACAAACTACTAGTCATTCCATATAATATTATTTTAAACTTTACTCCGTATTTAACAAGAAGTTGAGTTGTTACAATGGCCAAAAAAGAAAAGGCCAAAGAGTTAAATACACAAAGATGATAAAAAAACTTTCATTTGTAATATTTATTGCTACAAGAGAAAGGAATGGGGATTACCTACTTGATTTTCTACAGTCTTTATCAAACCAAAGTTTATTTCAGGAGGAAACATATTACACATTATAACCTAAAATGCAATACCTTGCTCACTGTTGCCTCCCAAAATTATTCTGACATTCAATTTAATTATTACCTTAATCAGCTTTCTAACCAACAATTTACATGTTTATAGTTAATTACCCTCAACATAAGAGTATTTTGATGGGGTGAAGGAAGGGTCTTTTCCCAGAACACCTTCACCCAGGTACTTCTGCATAAATTTTCTACTAAATCCCATTACCAACTCACGAGAGTTTGAGATACTCATTACACAATCCTTTCTATAGTATTTACTCTCCTCAGGCAACTGCTGGAGAATTCCCTTATTTAAACAGCAATAATGACAAAAAAAATGATATTATTATAGAGGAAAAGTTTCTGAGTGTTATGAAAGCATAAAAGAAATATCATGCACTATCTGGCTTGACATTAAAAATGAATAGAAAAGAACATCTCAACTCAGATGTCTCTGCATTTGGTACTTTTGTTCCTTTTTAAGGTCCCAACCAAGCAAGTGGGGATTTCCATGCGTATTCCATGCGTGATTCATTAACTCTGCATTCAGAATTTTTTATCTCATAAAAAAGAAAAACATATAAACTCAAAGTCATCAATCTCTTCTTCATGAAACTTTTATCTACTAACCTTAGTCCTTTGAAGAAATTCCTCACAGCTCTGTGGTTCATGTTCTGGCAACATACAGAGTGGCACTCTCTTCATGTCTTGAAGGACAGCATCAATACGAAATTCCACAAAGTCATTCACTCGATCAAGCAATAACTCCAGCCCAGCTTTTGAAGAAAATGGAAGATTCAAGACAAGCTTAAAAGTTTGAATCAATAGCCTTTGCAGAGTGACATTTAAATTTTTACCTCAACAAACTATCATATTTAATTGTAAATTAATTCTGCCCCCTAACCAATTTACTACAAACATTTAAACTTTTATGGCAAACTTCACCACAATTAATTATTATTAATCATAATTAACTTTTTGCACAACAGATACTTACCTAGCATATGCTATCTACATGCCAAAGATAACTATATTATATAAATATAACCTATCGTACAAATATATATCATATAGCTTTTGATATAAAATATAGTATCTATTATAAATATATTTAAGATTAACTAAAAGGATACATATTTCAAACATGAAGACATTAACATTTAATCAAGGGCCAACAATATTTCATCTTCTTCTATAGCTTGAACTAGTTACAACTTGGAGAACCTACTAGCAACAGAAACTTTCAGCAAATAAAATCTCTATGCTTCAAACAAATGTTAGAGGCCAAACAACAATTAACAGAAAACAATCACTAGAATTTTCAAAGTTTAATAGCAGTCTGCTCTCAATGCTGAAGCTGAAATAGCAGCAAGGTGCCTGATCCAGACTCAAATTACTTGTATTATTCAAAATTAAATTAAGCATAATGTCAGGCTGGCATCCAAAATGCACTTTAATCTGCCACTTCAACTGAAGAAAATTTCCACTATAACTACTTATGTAATTTCAAGAAACAAAATCTGTTTGCTATATTAAGCTGAAGAAAAAGGAATCTGGTATCTTCAGAAAAAAACACATCTCAGTGCAACCTTGTGATAATCTTTTGAAAACACTACAAGCTCATCTGCTTTCTAAAGCTGTTGCCCAAGATGTGTGCTGCATTAGTTTTAAAGAGATTGATGTTAAAGAAAACTTAATATGAAATGCTATTGAGCAATGACAGTGCCAACTAAGTCAGTGTTTTATTCCCTGAGAAGTGGTTTTGTACGTTATAGAAACAAAAAAGCAGGACTAGGAAAAGTCTGAAACCTAGGAGCTCTTTTAAAAAGTATCTATCATTCTTTAAATTCAGCATATACTGGGCCTTTTGCACCATACTTTATGTTTGGTGTAATCAAGACTGCCTAACATACATTAGTAAAAAACTGATGAATATACAAGACAAAAAGAAGGTGGTGCTATGAAACAAATGTTTCATGAAATAAAGGACCGGTGAAAACTCTGATATCTTTTATATATAAATCAATCAAGTGCAAATCATGTAAAGAACTGTAATCTCATAATATAACTTGCATTTTTATAGAAAAAATAACCAGAGGTTAACGGAAAGAAGCAAATAACCAACCTAGCTTAGAAAAAACTGTATTAATATATTTCTCAATATTCAAGGATGTCCAGTTCAGTAACATTAGACCTGGCTGGATAGCATCCTCTACATTTACTAATCGAGGAGCCATCAGTTGTTCAAAAGGGTGTTGTATTTTCAGTTTAATTCTTTTGTATTCTGCCAACATCACCTGAAATAAATAGAGAATGAAAACATTAGTTAATATACACTGATTTGAATGTCTTCATGTACACGTACTTATGATTACTTAAACTAAGAAAATTCATCTGTATGTACATTACTGAAATTCTTTTGAAGCTATAATTAATGGCTTGGGAGAGGTTTTCATTATTTTTGGCAGAAGTTCACTATTTGTTGCTCTTTGTATCTCTCTATATATTTGTTGCTCTGAGTGAAGTACTACTTCACACAGAAATCAATCTTTGATTGCACTGATGCTGTGATGAAGTTAATTTCTTTCTCAATGGCTCACATGATGCCATGTTTTAGATTTGTGACCACAGCTGTGTAACTAACATACAGATATTTCAGGTATTGCTAAACAGTGCTTGAACAGCACTGAGTCCTTTTCTGCTTCTCACACCACTCTGCTGGTGACTGGGGACACACAAGACGCAGGGAAGGAACACAGCCAGGACCCCAACTGATTAAGGGGATCTCATACCTATGACATCATGCTTAAAAAAGAAAGCTGGGGGAAGAAGGAGGGAGGGGGACACTCAGAGCTATGGTGTTTGTCTTCCCAAGTAGTTGTCATACTGCCTAGTTTTACCAGAGTCATTCCTTTTTCTTTTTCCTTGTGCATGTAGTTTTTGCCTTCCCTATTAAATTGTCTTTATCACAACTCACATGTTTTATATTTTAACCTTCGGATCCTCTCACCCATTCTAAGGAAGGGAGTAAGGGAGCATGCTTGTTTGCCTATTGGGCTTAAACCACAAAACAGAAAAATCTTGCAAATTTCAGTCTGTAAATGACTGTTACAGAAGACAAAAAGCCCGAGGAGAAAAACACATCTAAGTGAACTTTCCAACAATTCTAATAAGATCAGCCTTACCAGAGCTTTATTATACTATTTTCTTTCTCATGCCTCTTTAACCTGCTGATTTAGTTTCACATGTTTGGCAATAACATTATGACTTAAAGTCATAAAGACTTTATGACTTATGTTTGTTAGGTTTTTTTTCATTTCAGCATCAAGTAGTCCTTTAAAGCTATAGGTTTCTGGACACCTATCTTTGAATCCCCATGTTGAGTCATTGAGAATCTTGTCTGTTCATAGGCAGATAAAATGATCCAAAGGACTTAAAAGACGAGAGAAAGGGAAGTTTCAGCTTCTCTTTTTAAACTGTTCCACAGACATCCATGTAAAACACCAGCAAACATCTGTGTAAACACCATGTAAAAACACCAGAAAAGAAAAAAAAAGCTGCTACTTGCCACATGCTTTACACTTTTTAAAAACAGACCACCCATTCCTCCCTCCCAGGTATCCTCTCAAAATAAATGCTGCTCAGTGTTGACTTCATTACTGAAGATGAGAGATAAAGTGCTTATCATTTAGAAAGCAAGCAACAGCACAAGGCATTTTGCAAGCCTCCTTTCCTCCCCATTCTTATCTCTGTCCCAGACTCTGCAGAGCTTCCCCAAATTCATGCGTCTGAGAAGTAACTTCACAGAAAACACAAAGCCAAGAAAAAATTTTAAGTGCCTCAAGACAGTCATACAAATAAGCAACTAGATTTGCAAACATTTTCTTAGCGCATAATCGTTGGTTTTCATTTATCCTCTTCCATATGTATAGAACCCAGGCATCTTAATGTACAGTACACACACATAAAACAACTAAAGTAAACCCACGTGCAAATTGTTGACAATCTTCTTGTACCAGTCTCTCTGCTGATGAATAACACTTGCAAATGGTGGAATTTCAAGGCACATGTGAGCCATGCAATCTGTTTCTCTGATTAGAGTTAATATTTGAGGGTCAAAATTCACAAATAATTCTCCTGTTTCTGGAGCTTTTACCAAGAGAGTTGCTTGAAGTCCTCTTTTAGTTAATTCAATCTGCAGAAAATACAGTCATCATACCTGATCAGACAAGCCACTACAACAAAATACTTTGGTTTGCACATAAATATCACTTTGGCAGATACTAAGATCAGGGACTGCTGACAAAGATTGATGTGCTATATGAATCCAAAAAAAAATTTATTAACACAATGTGTATGGATGCAAATGCTTAATAATCAGACTGCTATTTATCTGACAGATATTTTTCTGTTGGGTCTTGGATGTTATAAGCTGCATTCCACAGTCCAAAATCAAACTAGAGCCATATATTTTTTTGTTCAACCATCTTAAATCTTAACCCTCATTTCCTTAGAACTTATTGCATCTTCTGCAATAAGGCTGCACACAACCTCCTCAATGAATTAAAGTATCCTTGGATAACCTCTTCACATATCTTTTGAATAAACTTATCCCCATTTCTCCTTTCACATGTTTTCCAATAGCTAACAGCTATACCAATCTTAATGGTAATGACAATTATATGCAACATCTGGGCAAATCTTTTAAAATACTAAAATTAATGTTTATTATAGATTTTATTTCTTTTCATTCTTAAAGGGAAAGCCTAATCACATTATTGATTTAACTGCCTTATTTAAATTTTAGAAGACCATTTGGTTGGTCTCTATGTGATTAGAAAGGACTGCATTCCTTAGACCACCACACACTGAAAATTTGCCTGACACCAAAAAGCAGTCCTGCCTTAGGCAGGCAAATTTTTGCTACATTAAAAACTTGGCTGCTATTCTTGTTTTCCATTTGTTCTTTTGCTGATGTAACTTTATTGTTCTTTATTCACTCCTCAAATTTCATGTGTCACATTACATTGAGATGGAGCATTTCTAGGCCATAGTTTCAGAACCCATTGATATCTTTCAATGTGCTTTTTTCTTTTTTATGGAACACAGAAAACTTGCACCACCTTTCAATGTCTAAAACATAGGGGAGTATACTGCTTGCTTCAGCAATATCACGTACTATCAAGACATTTTACATAGCATTTTTCAAGAAATTATCTAATCAATTTTTGTCAATGAAGATGCCATGCTCTATTCACTAGCATCAGTCTTAAAAAAAAAAGCTCGACTGCCTTAAAGAAAAGCTGATTTTTTTTTTTCTGTAAAGCTCAACAGCAAATCTTACGGTACTCATTTCTCATTTTTGAGCTTTAGACTCATTATTCCCACTCTCAAGTCTTCCTCTCCCATTTATGTTTTCTTCTCATGCAGTTTTCATTGTTAAGATAACACAAAATGGCAATGGAAATAAGGAGTACATTGAAGGCACCAATCTTACACTGCCAAATAATTATAGTAACTTTTACACTTCCAGGTAATTTATTATTTTAATATGTCCAAGTTGAACATCATTTGCAATAGAAAAAAATAGAATTAAATCTTTTTCTATTAAAAACAAGACAAAACAAAACAAAAACTGGATTACTAAGATGTGAACCATCCAGTAACAAGTAGAAAAAAGAGGGACAAAAATGTTCGGAAATCTCAGAAAGTAACGCTAAGCTTAACATTTACATTGCACAGAAGAATAAAAAGTAGTAGGAGCTACAGCCCTATTCGTGTTCCATTTGTATTTCCCACGGGACGGTCGGCCCTCTCGCGTTTTCCTTTTGCTCAGGAGTAGAGCAGGAGCTCCACCTTGTGTTCTGTGACACGTCCACACCCGTGTGCACTCGAGAAAAGCGACTACGGAGCAGTAGTACGGAAATTTTTTGCCGTACCTGGTAGGCAAGCGCATGTGTGTTAAGGTGAATATACTTTTCATGTGTTTTCAAGGCGTGTGTGAAGGTTTCAAACTTGAAATTTTGTTCAAATCCACCTCCCTCTGTTCCCACCTAATGAGTATAAAGTTGGAGCAGGCTCAGGCAGTTTATATAGCTGCCAAGTGTGATTGGACTGCTATGGGAGAAAACAGGTGGTTTTAGTACAGAGCACAATCAGAATGCAGATGATTCGGACCTCATAAAGGAAGGCACCACTTCAGGGGAGATGCCTGGGATGTTAAAATTATTTTACAAAAGATGAAAGACAAATGTACTTGACTGCTCCATCAAGCCATGGCACGTCAGAAAATCTGATCATTAGATCGTGTAGCCAAAAGGGCAGATGTAGCCCCACAAGAATCATACATTCTCTTTAGTCTTTATAGGTGAGACAAGGCAGTGAAAACTATCAGTATACTTTGAATGATACAGGTATCCAGCTCAGTACTGGAATCTAAAAAGAAGTCCAAGACAGAAACACCAAACAAATGCAGAAGGCTTCCTGAAGCACTACAATTCATTTTGTAAAATATGAGGGATATGCACCAGCTCTCTGTGAAGAGCACGTGAAAACAAATATGAACTTCCTATGTTAGCAGAATAAGCATTGAAGTTAAAGACCTTTCTAAGTACAGTAACAGTTTTCATTACTGCCTGGAAGCAGGACCAACTATATGCAGGTTAATGGTGCAAAATTTGGATATGATGTACCTGAAAAGTAATGTATAATGAAACAACAAGTGAGGTACTACTGTTCAGGTTCCTTGATTCCAAGTTGAGCTTGCACTCTGCTCCAGATCAATCATCAATAATATATATTCAGCACTAAACCTCAATACAGCATGTTTTATGCACTCTATTGCAACAGTTTGTCCTGGCTTACTATACCAAATTGGCATAAAAAATTCCCACTTACAGTATCAGACAACCAAAACTGGTGACTTTACATTTCACACCACATGTCAAATGCACGTGTGAAAAAGGAAGGATCAGGAAAACCTCATATATTCAGACTGGAGAAAAGGCAGTTGGTACCTCTGGTCCCAGATCTGGTCTAAGACTATCTTTGAGAAAAATAATGCTTGTCAGCAGCAGAGATTTCCACAGCGTACAAAAGCTAGGCCTGAGTTCCAAAAACAACAGGCAAATGCATAGACAGGTGTCACACTACCTTCAAAACTGCAATCTGGAGATTCTGATCCTTCTTTTTCAGCTTTGCAAGGCTGAGGCAATTTTTTCTAGAAGACGCTCTTTGACAAGGCAACAAAGAAACTGGAGGTGAAAAATATGCCATAACAATAGTAAAAACTTAGAGATTTCAAGGCTTTAAAGTAGCCCCTGCAGAAGCCATCTGATAATATAAAGGCAGTCAGAGGTTCTGTGCACAAGACCCAAGAGGGCAAAATCAGTAAAATGAGATTTAGAATTTAAGATAAACCACGTTCTCTGAAGAATATTCAGGCTACAAAGTGTTCTGTCTATAAGGCACCAAACAACTCCTTCAAAGAGACACATGAAAAGGGCTTATGGTTGTTCATGTACTCAGACACATGGGAGAAACACCAACCAAATATTCTCAAGAGATCAAAACAACAAAAAAGACTTTACTGACAACTTTAGAAAATCATTGAACTTTGGCAAAAGGTTTAGTACAATATTCAGTCAACATTAAACGCTTCACTTGGATGGGCATTAACTTAGCCCATCCAACTTCACAAACTAAGCCGACTTGATTTTAAGTTACTCAAAAAATTCCACAAAGAGGGAATCAGAAGAAGAAAGATAAAGAGAGAAAGACAGAAAATATATAGAATAGCACACATATAGCTATCAACTCCTAGGTTCCAGCAGTGTTCAGACAAATTCCAAGAGGAGGTAGAGTCAAGACATCAGATAGCCTCAAATTCAGCTTTAAATACCATTCAGCCTTCCTAGGCCCTTCCCCTAGGTGGGACTTCCAGTCATTTGGGCACTCAGGAGCTGGGTTAGGGGCTCCAGAGGTGGGGGTGGATCAGTGCCTCTGGTGTGCCAGGGATTGGCAGCCATTGGGATACAGGCCCCAGGGGTGGGGTGTGGGACAGCGCACTGCCTTGCCAGAGCTGCCCCGTCCCCCAAACACATGCATCTCAAAATTGTCAGTAGGAAATGAAATTATTTTGTACTGGTTCTGACGGGGTTTATTTTCTCCGTCGGCATTTAATTTTCTTCATAGCAGCTTATATGGTGCCATCGGATTTGTTATCAAAACAAAGCTGATAACACGCAAATGTTTCGGTTGAACAGTGCTTGCGCAGCATCAAGGCCTTCTCTTGTTCTCACTCTGTCCACACAGTGAATGGATTGGGGTTGGGAGTGGGGATGAATGGTGCAAAAGAGGCTGTGAGGGAGCAAAACCAGGCAGATATCATGAAATAACAAAAGAATGTTACAAAATAAGCAAAGGGACATTCCTTGCCATATAACATCATGCCCAGCAATAAAAAGGGAAAGGCAGGGGTTGAAGGGGTTAGCCATCCTCTGCTCTGGAATTGGTGAGACATGGTTTGATCCGTAGGAGATGGTGAGAAATTGCCTCTGCAGCACTTTCTTTTCCCTTTTTTTCTCCATTTCTCCTTCACTAACTAAACAACTTATCTTGGCCCATCAGTTTTCTTGCTTTTGCTTTTCCTCTCCTCTTCCTTGTCTCACTGGGGGGAAGCAAATGAGCATTTGTGTGGTGCTTAGCTGGCTATTAGGATTAACCCTCAGCTGGCTCAAAGCCCACTTGTGCATTGAGTATGCTACTATCTGTTCAGACTGGATGTTTTTTACATGTATATTTACAGAGTTTACCCATGGATTATCACTCAAAATAAAATTTGTATTGTCCACAGCAGAGGAAACCTGTGTGTCTGCTTTCACCATAATCCAACCAGCTGACCAAACTCCTCTCCCCACACATGATGGCCTTGCACCAGTCGGAAGAATATGGCAGAGACAGAGGGGCAGCTAAGCCTACCACTGGATATTCATTGCATGTTTTCTTTCTAACTTCTTAGTTATAGTGTAGGTCTTTCAGTTTTTCCTAAATTCAGCTGCAGGTACTAGAGGGCCTATTTTTTTTAACAGGAACACTTGTAAAATAACCTTTCTCATTCCATCCCCCATTTGAGAGTCATCATAAGTCTATAGTTAAGCGTACTTAACAACTGCTACTAACTAGAGATTCCACCATTTAAAAATTTTTTCTTTAAGGAAAATCTCAATTAAAATCAGCTGGCTTACCTGCTGAAGCCATTCCCTGTGGAAGATCACCTCAAATTTCGTAAGAACTTTTGCTACTTTGTTGTAATTGCGGATTATGCTCTTGCCATCTGGTGTTTGCAAAACTGCTGGATGTTGCTGGAAAGTCTCCATGGGCTCCTTGATCCTATGGAATAGGTGGCGTGCCCACAAGATCTTGCCAGCTATTGGAGGCAGGTTACGAGCCAGTGGAGGGTCCTTCTTGTGCCTAGTGTAGATCTTACAGATGGTTTCTATGTCACGGCCATAGTTTTGAAATATTTTCTGATACTTTTCATCAATGCCAAGATTCGGGATTTGCAATCTGCTTAGAAAATAATAATCATGAAAAACTTCCTTCAATGTTTTGAAATCCTTCTAACGCATTGTTGGAAAATACAGTTGCATGCTTTAGAAAATAACCACTTTAACAGCAGAGTTTTCAGCTTGAGCAAATGCTGTGACAAGCTGACTCCAAGCAACAAAGATTTAGACCAGATGATAAAAGTTTCCAAGTAAGCCTACACATTTTCTGTTTTGTCACTGTTTTCAAACACTGGGCTGAAATTATGTGCAAACTGTAACCCATTCACCACTAGCTGTCTATTCTATTAAACAGATTATAATACAAAAAACTGACATAATAAAGAGTGAGGCTGTTTTTTCAACAATGTTAATTTATAAAGACAAATTTCACTGTTTCTCAATAAAAGCATTTTACTCTCTTTTAACTGCATTGTGGTAACAAAATAATGTCATTATTCAAGCACAAAGCTAAGGCAAATACGCTAACAGAAAAAGCTTTCCTGTACTTAAGCTGATTTTGAAAGATGAAGTTCAAGGTCCACTTATATTTTGCATTTTCTGATACAAAAAAATATGGCTTTTATTCATTCAAGCTACTAAGACAACTCTTAACAGGGCTGAACAGCTGAGAGTAAAGAGTTTGAGTTGGTTTTGTTTGTATTTAATAAAATGCCTCCTGCTCTGCTCTGCTCTCCCTCCCCCCTGCCCTCTCCACCACCCTCAATGTCTTATTTCCATTGCCTGGGAGAGTTTTAGCAATCTGAATAGGATATATTACCTTTCACATTTCTGCAACATACTCAGTGCCCTTTCAGTGTTCAGAATGCTTTCAAAGGTGATGTCCATGAAACTCCTTAATTGATCCTGAAAAAGAGTAAATAATTCTACATCAGAGAAGTCCATAAGGAACACACATCAAATATGCCAGGTGTTATTTGACAGGATTTAACATGCAATATACTAGAATATAATTTGTTTATGTGAAACTAATCTCAGTAAGTATTATTTTCCTCTTTCTTCCCTCTCACAATAATTAAACAAAACACAGCCAACTTTCGAGGCATTTTCTTTCCAAGTTTCCTCTGTAGCTGTGCAACCAACAAAAGCTTCTGTACCCTCCAATGTTTCACCATGCTGAGAGACCTCAAAGAATGCTTGCTTACCTCTTTGGCAGTCAAAACAAGAAAAGCATTTATTTTATTTTTCTTTTTTCTTCTACAGATACCCTTTCCTTTCACCAACTTGTGATTTCAGAACCATTGGAAAGTTAATTATCTGACTTATTTGTAGTATACTCCTATTCACTCAATGAAATCACCCATTTTTTGTTATTCTTGCCAGCATACAGTAATGAAAAATCCCTTTGTTGGAGGCCCTCAATGGCCCATTCCATTAAACTAGTCTGAAAGATAATAAATGGAAGCTTTAAAGTGAAAATATATTAGGATAATTTTTCAATTCCAAAACACCAACTTTGAGATTTGCATAGTTTTTAGAGAGGACAATAAGGACTCATCAGTAAATTAAATTCTTAATTGTATCATAAGACCTACATGAAGATCATTTATGTCTCTGCAAAACTCTTCATAGTCTTGGTCAAAATCAGTCTTCCGCTGATCCAAGAAATCATAATGCTTATTCTTCATGTTGTCAACAATGCTCTAAACAGTTTCACAGAAAAAGAAAACTATTACCAAAAAACATCTTATGAAAAAGACTTACCACACCAAACATTTAGCACAACAGGATGTGCATATTTTTACCCTTGCTAAGAGTTCCTAGTACTTACTGAGCAATATAAGTAAACCCCTTAAAAGAAATATTTGCAGGAATGAAGTTGGTAGAATGTCCATTCGAATTTCATTTATATTATTTACTTCTGTTTTAAGTAAATTAGAACTGACAGAAAACTCAGACTTGATTTTTATCCAAGACATTTGTTACTCATTAAACATTGTCAAGCAGATGTTCATTTCTCTTTGAAACTTAAAGTTCAACAGAGAAAAATATTTTCGTATTATTTTCCATGTCCTTTCAACAACAGATTCCATTATAATTAGACTATTTAAAAAGCTCAGTAAGATGCAGCACATCACCAGCCCACAACTTAGTATTCCTGGCTTCTCTTACACAGCTGCTGTCCACACACATTAAAGTATATCTTAATCGGCATCTCCCTTGAGCTGTACACACAGATAAAGGATTTCTAATGATATGTTCAACATTTGAAATGACTGCTCAACATCCTAGTACTTTACCACAGTATAACTCTGAAACTCAGCATATTTTCAGCTCAGCTGACTTCCATTCTTTTATAGTAAGTCAACTGAAATTCAGTTTAATTGCATTGTTGTAAATAAAAATCCCATCTTTTCCTCTAACAACAAGTAAATCCTGGATAGGGACTAAGCATTAAATCATAAAGAATAGCAAAATAGTAAACTCCTATTGTAAAAAATTCTAAGATATAGAATCAGTCCCATACTAACTATAGCTACAGTCTGTGTCAAATACTTCAGTACCTCAATTTTGTCACTCTAAAAAGAAGTGTGATCACTTTTCTGCCCTTTATACAACCTAACCAGAACCTTCCATTAAGTATTTTTTACCAAAGCATTCTTCATCCCGAAGAATGATAAAGTCAACATAATTGACTTTAGAGCAACTGGATCTCACACAAAGTTCTTGTTTAAGGACTTGGGTGTTGCAGTGGATTTCGAGGTGCATCTGTACAGAGTTTGCATCACAACCTGGGCTCACGGTCACAGGCAGTTTCTCAAACACAAATGCCCCAAACAAATTAGACACCTGTGTTCCAGCCTACCAAAATAGTACCTTCATTGCATGATCTGAAAATTCTCAGCAACCCGGGTTGCTGAGAAGCCTGGTGGCGCAGCTCTGGAGAGCAGCCCTTGGAAACAAAATTTAGAGCAGTCCACACCTGTCCTGCCCACATGGATAAGTCTTGGACTAAGCTATCCTTACAGCTGTGCCCTGGCTAAGTCTCAGAAGACTATAGAACAGAACTAAGTGGAAAACCGGATGCTGTGAAGGATGTATTCAAGCAATTAAAACCCCAGACTACAGAGGGAGTAAATAAAACCAGGAAGGACCATGGAATGGTCACATTTTACACTACAGTTATTTCACTAAAGCAAACTGATTGACTCCTGACCATAATAAAAAGACAAAGGACAGAGCAGAGCAAACTAGAATGCCATACTTGCCAATACGGCCACTGTATCACATGTGGTCTCAAAAAGCTGTCTAAAAAGTCCACACATTGAATACTTCTGATTTTTTTTAATATTTACAGGCGCCATAATTATGATACTGCACTCACTAATAAGGTTAAACAAAAAAGTAAGCTAACTCAGGCTCAGTACAAGGAGGAAAGTCTCCATTTGGTAGAAAAGAAAGCTATCTGAGAAAGAAGGAAGGAAAAGAACATGACTTAACATATTTCTATTCTTAGAAGATTTCCTTGTTGCTCAAGTCAAACTTCTCATAAAAAATGAAAATCAGGAAAGAAAACTGCATAGTAATACTTACAAGCAAAGGGGCACTCACAGCTAGCCCAACATTTCTAGAGATAGAAAAGTAGCACTTCTCACTTTTTCTCCTGATCATAGCACAAACCCATGCTCCTATTACTCCTGTTACAGAGTCGCCGTACTTTGTTGCTTTTTTCAATCAGGTTTGATTTTAGCATACTTCTTTCACCTTTTCTTTCACCTTGTCTGCTCATTCCCCCAGTAATCACATATTTATATTGCTATTACCCAGTAATTTTAGCACAATTAGAAAGTTAACTTTTACCTCAATAAACACTTCACTAATTTTCATAATTTTCTTTTAAAGGTTCAAATTAGACTGACACAATATACAAAATCTAACATGTACCTGATATTTTGTGATCATTCCTTCCAATCCCTCTATCTTAGATTCCTGCAGAACTGAGTAGGTTCTCATTGTATTAAGAACATCTATTATCTTTACCAGACGACGATGAAAGGCTTCAAATTTTCCAAATATATATATCTCACTAAAGTCAAATTGTCTCTCAGCTGGATTTTGTTCCAAATTCTCTTTTATCTTATGGAAGCAATTTTGATACTCCTTAAAACAAAGAATTTAAAAGAACGTCAAGCGTATAACAAAAGGTACTGTCTTTAGCTAGAACAAAATTTACACAGACAGGTATTATCCTAACCTGATAGCAAGTAGAAGTTTCATCAATAAATAATCATGAACACTACTAAGAGAGTAACAGAATTTGCCTCTGAAAACTAACCCATCAATGCCATTACAGGATTACACACTTCAGCAAATGACTGAACAGCACATATATGTATTTGCACATATCCTTAACTAGCATGAAATTCTGATCTCTCCATTTCATAGCAGGGTTTGATGTGTTTAACAAGTAACCAAGATGCCAACCCAGTTTCCAGAGACTGAAAATGCTGAGCAGTTTTACTGAGTAACCAAAGTTCAAAAACCACTTTCAAGAACAAATCACTTCCTGAAGTTTTAATGCTGCTCCATAGAAGCTTCCACTTTTCATTCAGCATTCGTAACAAGACACAAACCTTACTTCGAACTTGCTAAATTCTTCCCAAAGTCAAAGTACATAGTCAACTGATTTGCTTGAAATGGTTTCTTTTAATAGCGGTTTTCTTTATAATAAAATGTTCATTCTTTTTATCACATTTATGTATGGATAACACCACTTGGAGATATCAATACAAAGGGTCCAGATTTTGCTATGTTCTTAGTGATTCAAATTGCAAGTTTTAATCTATTGAATTTCTGAAAGCTTCTGGAACTAATAAGACTCAAATGAATACCTAATTTTTCAACATATTTCCCGGCAGCAACTGGACAATTTGATATATCTTTATAGAAAAATACAAGTTTAGTGCTCATTGCTGACAGTAGGATGTCATACAAATTTACACTAATTTATGAACTAGACAAGACTTGTTGCTTCAGGAGGTATTAGGATAAAGATCTAGTCCTGCAAGCATATATTAGAAATGAAAAAATAAAAAATGTAGAAAGTCTATATGAAGCTCCCCATATGTACAGGGAGGTTACCAAAAAGAGCCTCAGGCTCTTCTTCACAGTAACACATGGACAGAAGCCAAGAAGCAAAGGGCATAAATTGAACTGGATGAGATTCTGACTGGATATAAGGAGAGAGTCTTTCATCCCAAGGACAGTTGAACAGTGAAAGAGGTTGCCCAAAAAGGCTGTGCAATATCTCCATCCTTAGAGAACTTCAAGACAGGACTGGATAAAGGATTGGCAAACCAAGTTTGATCTCATACTGCCCCTGCTTTGGCTCTGAGCAGAAGGTTTAACTAGAAACCTGCTGAGGACCCTTCCAAGCCAAATTATCCTATAATACTATGTTTTAAGGGGGGAAAAAAAGAACAAAGAAAAATAAAAAGTTATCACAGAAGGGTATTCAAAAAGAAAAACAAAGGCTATCTTCCTGACAAATCTAGGCCAACTGAACAGCTGAATTTTTCTCAGCTCACTGAATTGCCCTTTCTAAACGTATAGCTTGTCCACACATCTTTGGAATATACTCAGTTCAGTAACTCTCCTTGTTTTAATTTCGATTTCATAACTCTCCACATGAAGTGAGAAGACACTACCTAAAGGCAGGCATAAAAACCCAAGCAATTCTCTTATAAGCATAGTTAAGATAGACTAGGCATCAAAATTCTGTTTCCAGATCAACAGACTAAATTCCTTGTTAGCTTCAGCATAAACATTCCAGGGGATATTTTTCAGTTAACTCATTTTTCTTCACTATAGCAGTGCTTTCTCACAAAATTTTCCTACTCCTGGCCTCCTAAATATCACCTTATAATCTGTTTTCTATATGTGCTTCCCACCTACCTGTTTAAGTCTAATAGCTGCTTGTAGCTTTTCCACAACTCTCTCCTGTGGTTGATTCCAGATGGTGGTTGTGTCATTGTTTGCAATGTAAGATTTACATGCTGTGATCATCTGATTGGTCACCTAAAAGCAGTTTTAACTTCGTGAAAAAAACAGCATTTCAAGACAAAGCAGGCCTTGTCATTCCCTCAGTCTCATCCCATTCCTCTGACTCCACTGACCTAAAGCCTGACAAAGAGCAATACCAAATACCAGCCACATGGATGGACCGTCCTCCTTGTAACACCCAGCCTCCACAACGCTACGTAACAAAAATGTTGCTGATCAGCTACGCTCCTGAACCTACACATCTTGTACCAACCTTGAAACAGCATTGAAGGCTACAAGTCATAAGACTTCGTCCCTTCTGAAGGCAAAGGTGAAATCAAGAGCCCATGAGAGTACAAATGGTAAAGAGTAGGTTGTCCTTCCAACCCATTTCCTTCTTTATGCAAATGTGGAGGTTTAAGGGAAATACGAATTTAACAAAATTCTACAAAAAAAAACCCCATTCATAACAGGCAAAACTTGTAATGAAAAAGTTACTCTATGTACATCAGAGGTGAGATTTAAGTCTGCAAATATTCCTACAACTCCAAATTACAGGCAGTAAAAGAAGTCCTAAATTTGAAATAGTTTATCACTATTTCTAATTCTTTATACATTCAAAAAGCAGCATTGAAGTGACTGAAGTGCTGCCTCTCCAATTGCTTGGTTCCTCTGTGTTTTTTCTTGCACTCAAGCAACACCACAGAAGAATCTGGGAATATTTCTTTTCCCATTGAGCACCAACCTTCACAAACAGTGACGAGATCTTTTCAGAAGTGTTGTAATACTGAGAGATACTCTGAATCATTTTAATTGCATTTATGAGTCCTGGGATAGCATCCAGCATGGACACCTAGAAAGAAACACACAAT
This sequence comes from Nicator chloris, assembly GCA_013400495.1. Taxonomy (NCBI): domain Eukaryota; kingdom Metazoa; phylum Chordata; class Aves; order Passeriformes; family Pycnonotidae; genus Nicator; species Nicator chloris. The sequence continues at coordinate 86,311 of WAAE01005450.1, read as the reverse complement.
CTGAACTATGCTCAGTACCCCTGTTACCACACATTAGCACAACATCTAATTAGTGATTGCAGGAGAATTATGAACATGGTCTTTGGAATGGCTCTGCCCCTGTCTACCTGGGCCTCTTCTGATGCCTGTCCTACATCATTCCCCAAGCTCTACAATTTAATGTTGGGCAAAAATGTTCACTAGGGCCTTGGTTAGAAGAATTCAGATCAGTGAGTGAAATTTGGTAGAAGTAAAGGCCTCTTCAAAAGAACTATTTTTTTCACAAAAAAAAGAGTATGTTTATATGCTTAGTTGCTATGTTTATATGCTTAGTTGCTATGTAAAGAGAACCCCTTCACCACTTGGAGAGAGGAGGAGGAAGAGAAAGGGGGATTGAAGGGGTGAAGCTGAGCCTGGTGATGCAGAGATGTGGCTTTAATTTCTGACTCAGTTTGTCATTACCCAAATGTATTGTCACTGTCAATAAAGACATTGTTCCCCTTGTTGAGTCTCTTTTCCCATGATTATAAAAAGTGAGTAATGTTACTATCATGGAAAAATACATGATTCTTTTCATATTATATTCTCATCCCATCCTGTTGAGGATGGGGATAGAGAGAATGCTTGATGCACAGCCAAGGTCACACCATCATACCCATTTAAATTCTCCGTATCCCTTGTGGTCTTCAGTAAGTTTTGTGCATAAGAGAAATGCCTTTTACTAAATACTTTTAAGAAAACTATCCTTTCAGAACTGTAGCAGTCCTGTCTTCAATCCACCCGTGGACCAGACAAAGATTTTGCAGACAGCTCTTTGTCACGCCTGAATTTCCAAAGTAATGACAGTTTTACTCTGTTGAAAAACTCATTCTCAGAATTGTACAGGTAAATATCAGTAAGGGAAGGGCTTCACATTCCATGCCTCTATGGCTTTCATCCCAAGTGCTACACCATTGCAAAACCAAACATGTCCAAAGCGGGCACCCCTTTCTCCTTGGTGAAAACCTGCACTGGAAGCAGAAAGCAGGCGGGCACAACAGACCCTCCACAGTGCCAGTAGCAAGTGTAGTCACTTTTACTCTGGTTTTATGGGTACCATAACCCAATAACCTTTCAATAGAGAAACTCAAATAGCAGACTGGAAACACTTAAAGAACACACTGTTCTGATATCACCCAGCAAACAGAAACAAACATGGTTTCCCAGAGCACTCTTTGGAAGCAATCTGGTTTTGGGAAAAGTGTCAGAGGAGAGAGAGGAAGCTAGGACAGGTCAAAGTTTTGAGCCTTCATGGCTACCAGTCATATTTCTTTGACTAACAAGACACATACAGCCAGTTGCAAAACCAGTTTTAATAAAAGCAATTATTTGCCAACTATTTTAGCAGGTAATAGGAGAGGGAGACTCCTACAATCCTGTACTTTAGGGTGGCTGTTTTTGTTTATTACATGTTATGCTTGCATCATCCTATGCATCCTCATACTATAGTATGAGAAGGTGATTTATAATTATGTCTTAGTATTTACATAATCCTAGTTGATCTTTTGTCTTTGTGTTGGTGGCCAGGTCATGGTTAGACTAACATTTATAGGGCAATTTTCAGCTTCTTGGGTTGGGGAAAGATAAACTTTGTCTTTAGCATAGCATTAGGTTTACTTTTCTTTTTAATCTTAAGAAATTCACTTTCTCTCATAGCACAGAATCCAGTCTCTTCATCAGAACAAAAGCTTTACAGATACTATGGTATGAAAATAGCAAGTACTTTATTTTGTAGCCAGAAATTCCCATTAAGACACTTTTACCACAACTACACAATCTCAAACTGGAGTTGCATATGTAAAACTTCCTGTTTCATTTCCAAACCCATCCTACAGAATATATTCATGTTGCTTGTCTCAAGACATTTATATTGAGAATTTAAAAGTTCTGCTTACAGGATCACTATTGTATAATGGCTCATAATATTTTTCCAGAGAATACAGATACTTCACGTTATCTTTAGCTTCATTTGCTGCCTCTGTGATGCGAATATCCAATGCTCGCCACTTCTAAGAACAAAAAGTTGAAAAAACAAATAAAAGTCTGCATTTCAGAAAAAAATGTTTTGAGATCATTCGGGTTTGTCATTAGCTTCTAAACACATTTGAAAGCACAGATCCCTTTACTCCAGAGTTATACTTGTTCACCCAAGATGAGGTCCTTGTCTTTTTTCAGTAACTTGACTGTGAACATGCAGTTGGTTTAGACCACTCAGCCAAATAGTCAGTGGTATTGTGCAGTCAAGCTGCTGTAAAATATATGAATTATGGATATATAGCTATGTATTTGTACCACATCTCATTTTGATGAGACAAGATCTGTTTTGTACACTTATTTTCAGTTGGTGATGGGACTTTAAATTTATTATGTCAGTGTAAGAAGTTATGACTCCACAAACAATTTTGACAGGCACTGTAACAACATAAGAAAGAGGCTCAAAAATTTGGGGGATTCATTTTCATATCATTAAATATCCAGTTCATTAATTCAATATTCTGATTTAATAATCAACTTCTCAAATATTTTTAATTATTTATTTCTGTTGTGCCACGTGGATCAGCCTTTAGACTGAAGGGATTCCCAGTCTTTTCCAATAAATTGAACTAGAGTTGAACTTTATCTACTCAAGCTAAGAAATAGAAAAGGAAAGAAAACAAAAGCCAAAAATGTTTGTGTTTTCCCCACCAGCATTGTTAGATTCATTATCAAAATGAGCTAGGGTATAAAGAGCATTTCAAGTCTTTATAACTGTCATAATTTAAAATAAAAACCTTCAGCAGTTTGGATTTAGCAGCAGTGAGGACTCCAAGCACTGCCTTCACATCTGGGCTCTTCAGCTGCTCCATAAGGTAGTTGAATTTTGACAATTTCTTTTTCCAATAATCAAGCTCTGCTCGTGGTCCAAGGTCATCTGCTTCTTTTCTCAACTGTTCATTTTCTGCAAGAATCTTTTATCATACAGTAATGTGAGTGATGCTCATATTTTTTATTTGCAGAGGTAGCATGGATTAATTCTACCTTTAACACGTAGTATTAACCTCTCCTGATAAATTACCTAACAGCCCCCACCTCATATAAGCAACTTGATTTTGCTTGGTCCTTTTATTTCCAGGTTAAAGAAGAGATTCTGTTCCTTCAGTTCTAAGAGCAGTGTTACAGACAGTTACATTTTCTGCAAATAACCTGCAAAGCATGTTTCAAAGTACAAATGTGACCACTGAAAATAGTGTCCACTCAATTACTGTGTTCTTTTTGTTTTCATTAAATACAGTGAGAACCACTAACTGTTTTGTATTTTAATAATAGGTAATTACCAAAAACAAGGGACTAAGCTTCCCAAACTGTGTATCCTATATTAACTAGCAAATGGAAAAAGCTCTCAGTAATATTCTCATTGAGAATTGAAAGCACAAAAAATATACCAACAGTACTTTAAAATAAAGAGACTGAACTCATTTAAATTTATAGAAAGGTAGCTATAACACCAAGAGGATTAAACTCATCTGCCAAGAAGCAGATTTTGTCATATTTCACATTTGTCCCATGTATCACCTGTTCAATTTGTTTGGTCCATTCTTTCATGCAGACTTCTATTTTTTCTAGAGCCTCTAAGCTGTTAGCAACCATCAAGTAATCTGAAGGTCCTCTTAGAGTTTTCAGGTCATATGTTTCACATTTCTTCAGGCTGACCTAAAACATAAGTTCAAAAAACATGAAATGCTGAATGCTCATGACAAATAATTCAGGCACTTTAAAGACTAACTTGTTGCCCTACTTGGGATATCTCACTTCCTATTCTCAGCTCAGTCTAAATTAAGCTTGTTTGAGCCAGAAGTGGACTCCAGAATCAGGAGAATTCACCAGCTAGGCAGCCATGCTCTCATGCCCTTTCCTTCACAAAAGCTGAGTGGAAACCAACCAGTTAGAGCAACAGTTTTAAATGTTGAATGATTAATGTGTGACAGAGTGACCACAGCCATTGGAGGGTCAGGAAGTTAATAGCTCTAAAGAACTGGCCCCAGAAAAAACAAGAACAGAAGCACCTACAGATCTATTAAAACCACACAGCAAAGCATAATGAATTACCGATGACAAACACAAGGGATGGGTTATTCTCCAGTTTAACAGAAGCACTTTTTATGAGTAATCTACAACAGCAGTTAATTCAAAAGGTCCCGAGCTCACTTTCTATTTGCCAGGTGAACATCCTACCTTTTCCAACAGACTTTGCTGAGTTCCTGATAGGACACTAACAAATGCTTCAAGGGCACGAAGGAAGCCCTGCTTAATACTGGGAACTTGTTGAGGGTCAACCCAGCCACGGTCCATAGTCTGTAAGGCCGGAATGAATATTTCTGATATCAACTGCTCCACACTTTTTAATAAGCCATCTCGACCTATATCCATCATATTAAAATTTACTTCCTGTAAAAGAGACAACACAAGGGGTCTTTCACCAGTAAAAACTTAGTTATATACAATCTACATATACACTCTCAAAAGTAATAATTTTTGTTTTTCTAATGAATTTGCTAGTTTTTTGAAATTTAACACCTCAGTATTTAGGTATTGACCAATTATTCTGTCATTACAGATTGTCTTAAATTTTCTTCCTTAGCGTCCTTTTTTCATATCAGTGATAGACATCAAGTTGCTGCCACAAGATAATATCTGTATTTCCATTCCCCTCCCTTTTTGTCCCATTTCATTTAATCCATCTTTGTCCTTCTATTCATTCCTCCATGTCAAGAGCTGTCAAATTATATGCTGAGAGCAAATACCCCATGGTAAAAGCAAATTTTCAACAAGATTATGTACAGAGATGAGCAGTCACTGACTTACTTGATAGATATTTTCAGTTGTGACGGGTTTAGAAAAACTAGATCTAATGAAGACAATGCATACACCAGTTAAAGCAACTTCTCTTCCCTCTGTCACAAATACTTTAAGTTTCTTCTTCTTGGTCAAATGAGAGCTTGTTCCTATTCCTGGAAGGCCAAAGTACTCTACAGATTCAAACAAAGAAACAATTAAGACCCATTAATTATTTATTCAAAGAAAATATTCAAACAGTTCAATCATTATTTGTGCCTGCGCGTCCCAGTCTCCTGGAAGCACCTCACAGAGCTATCCACAGAAAGCATGCAGCATTCAGAGTCCTCATGGCACAGTAAGAAATATTTCATCTAGTTTTGCCATTCTTGCATCAAAAGCCTTTTATTTCTATTCATTTACTTGTTTTTCTATTCCTTCTAAATAATGGCTCAGGCTCAAGGTCCTTTTATAGGCCATATCATGCAGTTGTAAATAATAGCCTCTCGCTTGAAAAAGAAAAATTAAAGAAAAATCAGAAAATGTAGTGATGTATTTTACCTTAGAGGAGCTATTATCAAATGTCCTTCCCCAAAAACATGTAAACCTAAGGGGAAAAAAATTAAATAGGGTGTTTCTGAAAACAAGGAGAAAGAGGCCACAGCAGATTCTTTAGGGGAAAGTAAACAAACAAAAAACCAGTACAAGAGCTACAAGGGACTTCCTTGTACTTTCTTCTTCCCCCAACATGGATACACTGCTCCCATGTTCAGGCTGCTGGCAACACTTGTAAAGGGTCACTAAGAAGAAGCAGTGATTTTGGGGGTAAAATATTTCTCATGTGTTTTTGTCACAATTCCTCTTTGTTACTAACTTTTCAGTATTACCTCAGAATAAAATTGCATGCATACACATCTCAGTGAGGCAGTACAACAATAAGAAGATGAAAAAGTAAATTGTTGATACCAGCAGTTAAAGGACAACATCCAAAAAATGACAGACCCCTCTGTATATTTTTCTTTCAGGTACATGTCCATCTGCCCCAGGGATCCCTATTTTGGATCAGGTGACCACCATAAGTTCCCTCCCTTCTGTTCGCATCATCTTTCCCTCTCCCCTTTTTCACCACAGCTCTGAAGAAGTCTCCTTTTCACATACCTCAGAAGTACAACAAGGGCTCTGTCACCAGCAAATGGCCTGACTCTGTAAATGCTATTAGTTTGATTTATTGCATGCTAATAAACTTGCACTATCTTGGTACTGCTAATGTTTCATTTTCAGTTTTGCATGGCTCTTTGTAGTGAGGGGGGCCACAGAGGTGGCTTCAGTGAGAAGCTGCTGGAAGCTTCCACCATGTCTGGCAGAGCCAATCCCTGATGGCTCTGAAGATGGACATGCTGCTGGCCAAGGCTGGGCCAATTAGAGATGGTGGTAACACCTAAGTGATAACGTCTTTGAGAGGAAAATCAAAACGAAGTTTGAGGCGCAGTTTTATATCCAGCCAGAGAAAAGGAGGAGGTGAGAACATCAGGAGGTGCCCATGCCGGAGTGGGTGGATGCCTGGAGGAGGCTGCGGTCCCGTGGGAGATCCAGGGGAGAAAGAGGGCCCTGCTTCCAGGCTGGAGCAGCCTGTTCTTGTTGGACTGCACCCCGTGGAAGAGTGACCCACACCACAGCAGTTTTGGGAGGAGTACTACCCATGGGAGGACTCATGTTGCAGCAGTTTTGAGGGGACTGCTACTCATGAGACTGGAACCACAGTGGAGAAATTCATGGAGAACTGCCACCCATGGGAGGGACCCCACGGTGCAGCAGGGGAAGGACTCGTCTCCCTGAGCAGTGAAAGAAAACCTTGAGTGATGAACTGAGCAGAACTCCCACGCCCTGTCACCCTGCCCTGTTGGTGGGACAGAGGGAGGGGTTGGGGGAAGGAAAGGTGTTTTTAAGGGCTTTTTTTACTTCTCATTATCCTTCTCTGATGTAGTTGGTAATAAATTTACTTAATATCTTTAAGTTGAGCCTGTTTTGCCCTTGGAGTGTTTTCCCCCAGTACTTATCTCCATTCATGAAACCTTAAATAAATTTTCTCTCCTCTGCACAGCTGTAGCAGGGGAGGGTGAGTGAGCAGCTTTCATGAGTGCCTGGCATCCAGCCAGGGTCAAAGTGCCACAAGTAATTACAGAGGAAAGACCAGGAAAAGTCATCGGAGTTTTCCCACAGTCTATGGAAGTAGGTAGCATAACCTGCAGTCTCTTTAGAGAAGATGTTCTCTTATTGAAAAGGCTGCTAGGAGTTTTTAAAATGCATATTAATAGTGATCTTCAAAACACTGCAAGAAATCAAACTTTTAAATGACACCTTAAGACTCAAGTAGCTCTTCCCGAACTCACAGATACAGCCTCCTGCTCTGCAGATACACAAAATTTCTTCTACACTCCCTTCGTGGAATCATCTTCTACCCTAACAGAAGTGCTGGTTGATCCACATCAGGGCCAGAAAACCAGCTTGAGTATGAGGTGGCCATAGCAAATGCCCTTGCCAAGAAGGTGCATGTAATGCCACAAAAATTCACATAGCTTTACCAATTACTAGTCACCACCACAACTGAGACTTCTTCCTTTGACAGCCTTTGAACCACAGCACTAAACATCCAACACAGAAAACACTTTCTTTTACAAAGTCTTCTCCACATACAAAGGGAAAATGTACAGCAATAGTTTTACTGTCTGATAGTATTACAAGTGACTACACTTACAGCTGTGGGCAAAGTCAGTCTCCAGCCCACTCACTTAAGCCCCACTGTGCTCTCCATCACTAGCTTTTGGTTTTCTTACTTTTTTTTCCTCCTGTGTATGATGTTCTAGGGATTTTTGCTTATTCACCCAATGCACACCTTGCTGTGAATTCATTGGAGTTTTGCTTGTGTAGTTTTTTTGTACTGCTTTCCATATTGCCTACGTGTAGCACCACACCCCAAAAGGTTACCAAAATCCTACCATACTGTAGTGTGATCTGACTGGTTTGGGAGTGGGCATCAACAACTCTCATTAGATTCCTAGGCTTTAACCCTTGTTTCACACTGTTTTATCACACTTTCACCACTTTTCCTCAGGCAGGTTAAAATTTGCTCATCAGATTTCTAAATTAGGCTGGGTTTGTCTTTTCATTTAACTGTATTTCTGTGTGCATTGAAACTTTACTAAGTAAAGTTGCTTATATCATATTAAATAGTCAGTAAAGGGGTATGTGCAGGAGGGAATTCTGGGGTAACACCCTTTCTACCCATAATGTGGGCTTCATAAAGGCATTTGTCATGTAATAGGACCACCTAGATGGATGGTCACGTGCCAAGAAATGTGGGTGGCTTCTAGGGCCAAGAGGTGGTGTGATTGAAGGGGAGGAGGAAGGGCATCTGTCACTGCTCACCTTGTGTGAAAGTCAGCTTTTAATTATCAAAAACGAATTCCCACAGGCAAGAGCTGCTGAGCTCGCAAGGAAGTACTTTACTGCTTCATAGTAGCAATATGCAGAAGTGCACTAATAAGCTTTGGTAATTCCATCAATTCTCATTTCATGAGCAGAGATCAATGCCTTGGTAGGACCGAATCTGACTTGCTTTAAGTCCCAGTTTATAAGAACTTGACTACTTTGCTTTTCCTTGTACATTTGCTCAGTACAACTATAACACTTTTCAGGAGAATATAAGTTGCTTTACCTGTATCCATTACCTCCACATCTTGATAGTAGAACATCAGATGACGCAGACCTCCAGGGGCCAGGAATCTGTTAATGCGCTCTATCTGTTTGAAATCATGTGGAGATTATAATACGTCATTGATTTGACTCATATCACAGCAACAGAGGAAGCCTTTGCTTATTTACTTATTTATAAGCATCAGGACAATTTCACAGTTCTTCATCAACTCAAGGCTGCCACCAAGCATCACTGAAGCACGTGTTGGTAGTGCAGTCCACAAATCTCACATGTAGGCCATGCAGGCAGAGGAAGCAACTGGGTCGCTTTATGCTAATATGCTGATCCATGTCTCAGCACTTGAAAGTCTGGCCTCATCCATCATTTTTCTAGATTTGAGTCACTTTCCTATGTAGTCCCTAACTACATAGCTATCTTTAGCAGAAAAGGCTCCTTCAAGTTCATCTTCAGAAACATTAGGTGGTACTATTTGTGCTTTCTAGTGCAAAAATAAAGGCTAAAAGATCACCAGAAGCCAGAAGAAAGCCACAATTATCCCTCTTCCATTAATAACAAGCCTCACTTACACCAAGATACATGAACTGCTATTCCAGAAAATCTTGGCTGAGCCCTCCAAGATGGGGCCAAAACAGCTACTACACTTATCTCTTTCCGAGTATAGAAACTGCCAATATCTTCATCTGACAGCTATTCTCAGGCAGTATAGTTTGCCAGGAAGCCCATTTAGAGACAGAATGCACAAAGGCTGAAACAAATTCTGCTTTTTAATGTGCATGACAGTGTTCTGCACTGCTCATTTGCTATCTCATGAAGCCACAGAAATGCTGGAAGGGACCTCTGGGAGGTCTTGAGGCCAGCTTCCTGCGTCACCAACACCTCAGATCATCTAGAGCTTCTCCTAGGCTGTCTCAAAAACCCCAAGGACAGAAATTCCACAACTGTTTGAAGTAACCTATTCCCATGCTGCATTATGCTCCTGGTGAAGAAGGGTCTCTTGGTGGACATTTTGCAAGATGTGGCTTTATCTTCGGAGTTATCTTCCGCACCCACTGAGAAAAGTTCAGCTCTGTCATCTTTGCAACCATTTTTCAAGCAGCTGCAGGCTACTATTTGACTGCCACCCAACCTCTTTCTCTCCCCATCTCATACTTCATGTGCCCTGTGTACCTTTCTTTCTTACTGGTCTTCCACTGGACTTCCTTCAGTTTCTCAACAATACTAGCACTGAAATGGGAACACATAAATTGAAGGCATGCAGATGTAAAGAGAATACAAAAGAAAACAAACCATAAAAACCGGAACGTGGCCATGTTTACTTTAGTGTCAGAAAGTAAAATAGCTACTTCTGTCTACCTACGTTTTTTAAAAAGTGATTTTTTTCCCATGTCTCAATATATGAATTTGCATTAGCCCTCACGCAGGCACAGATCACATAAGCCATTCTATTTCTTCTAGTTTCTACCTATTTTAATTTGCTAAACTAGATCTCAGTGTAGTCTCACAAATGCTGCTGGCAGCCTTACGAAAACAACAATACACAGCCTGCTGTGGACGGGACTCTTGAACCTCTGTGTGCTGTGTACTCACGGACTGGAAGACTTCACACTGTGGTTTCACAACGAAATGCAGTCACAGGTTTTAGCATATTATCTATAACCACTGGAAAGGAGAAATTCTAATCAATTTAAAAATCATTATCGTTACAATAGGTCCTGGAATTAAGGACACTTTTGTTCAAATTAATTAAAAATGCTGAAAAATATTTTTTTTCAAGGAGAAGACTTGAGTAATCTCAGGTGTGAAGTCTGAAAACTATCCCATCAAGAATTTAATGGTAATATTAGATCCAAAGTATACTATGAGCTTCACTTTGAAATTCATCAGATTACCTGGTTACCATCAAGAATTGCATCTTCTACTTCTGCTTTGTCCAGATTCACACAAGAGGCAACGATATCTAGTAAGTAATCATGCCTGCCGTCCAGACGAGCACGTTTAGCCTCCCTCTCTTCCTTGAGCTTTTGCTGTTATAAAATAAAAAATGGACAATGAAAAATTCACTATCTAATTTGAAAACAAAAATTAAAAAAGCTTTAAAATTTATTTTTAGAAGTAAAGGCTTATACATTCTTCCATGTTTGTGATTTATGTTTTTATGGCGCTCAAATGAAAAATTTAGAAGCCGTCTTTGTTATAATTTTAGTTTGTTTCTGATGTTCAATTCTCAGATTTATCACAACATTTCTATCATAAATATTGTTGTACAGAAAGCTAATTTGTTGAAAGGAGAAAAAATTTGTTTTGTAGGAAAAAAAAGGTATTTTATATGTACACCTCCATTATTCTGCAAGTTACCTTCAATGCCCTAAGTCGTTCGTCTCAGCTTTTCAGTCTAGTCACGTATGACCATCAAGTCAAGACAGGATTCTGACTGATCTTTGTTATTTGTGGAAGATATTGTAAGCATTCTCTAATAAAGACAGATGCTGCTGGAGGAAGCTAGGGTTTTATACATTATCTCTTTAATATAATGAGAAGTAAAACAAACCACAAGCCTCAAGGTACACAAGTGTTTACAAATGTGCTTAACTATAGCTATTATACCATTCTTCAAGCAGTAAGCCTACTCTTCTAATTAAATTGAAATCCCGTATGTAACACACCTCATTACATTATAGACAAAATAGCCTTCTGGAATAGTTACTGGTATTATTGTGCTTGTGGGTTACAAGATTCAATATAATTTCATTTTCAAAAGAAATTTAGAATTATGTTTCATTGGTGGTAAATTCAATCTTTATTTCCCCGGTGATCAGGAGAAAACTAGTAACTTTATAAAGTATGCATAAGTGATTTATCCACAAGCTTTTGCAGAGCCAAAAGGACCTGCATAATATACTCTATACCCTTATGCAAATATCTTTCCTACTTTCTGAAGGAATTTTCAAATACCTGGTAAACTTTTAACAACTACCATGCCTTCATAAATGCTGAATGCATTTGAAATATTTTTCCATATAAAAGACAAACATACAAATCCTATTCTTTACACAGATATGTATGAAGAACACAGTAGCAGATTAACTCATACATGTACTTTATGCTATTTTACCTTTCTCATAATATGGCCTCCAGTTTCCTGAAAGTGAAGTGTCATCACTGGATTAGCTTTTCCTACATGTTTTTAAACAAGTAGAAATTTTCTTCCTCGTTAGACATGCAAAAAGCAACCATTTTGTCTGAATCAGCTTCATTCACACTAGATAACAACAGAATTCTCAAAACTACTGTTCCAGTAATTTGAACATAACTGATAGGGCATCTTGAACAACAACAACAAAAAAATACAGCCAATAGTCTACCAATTAGTTCCTATTTAATACAGAAAGAAGCTTTTTGTTTTACCTAAACTACAGAGAGACTGCTTTTGTACTCTGCTTGTGTTTCCAACATAGAGCTCCAGATATATTGCTATCTTACACTGGTTTTTAAGTCACCAGGTCCACCTATACAGACGCTCTTGACATGTTCATAGCCTCCATTTCTTCTACAAGTTGCTGTTTGTGTAGGCTGAAACCATGAGCACCTTCTTCTCAAACTGAACTATCATGCCCCGATGTTTGTTTCTGGTTTTTAAATCTTTTTTAATTGCTGTGTCTCAAGCCCTATACCAAATATATGAGCTATTGTGCATAGCTGTTCATACAGCACTGAGCAATATTTGATGTCCAAGTCCAGTAACAAGAATATTCATTAAGATATCATAAAACTTTAAAAGTGTAATTAACTTAAATTACTTAATGAATCATACCTAGAGAAACAGCAAACTATTAACTAAATGGTAAAGCTATAGTTTTATGATGATGATTAAGACTTTGACTTGTATTTATCACGCTGCTACTGGAAGGCATTTGTGTTGATATGTTGGATATTTCCATTACTAACGCAAGTTCCACATAATTTTTCCTGATAGTTGCTGCAATGCAATGCAAGAATACTCTATCCAACTCAAGTTGTCATGCTTCTATATTTTGATGAAAATTTCATTTCTACAAACTTTCTCCCCAAATGAAGTGTTGCTCAATCACAAACTTGCACATTATTTTTGCAGTCATTAGAAGAGACTTCTGCCTCACTTTTCAGGATTAGGTTGTATGCAGAAAAGTAGAGGAAGCCTAATTTCAGTGCTTTCAATAGCAAGTCACTAATTTATGTATTTAAAAACACAAAGAGGCTTCTAGTCTTCTAGTCTAGCTTCTGAACTTACATTTGCATACTACTAAAAGAATGAATTTTTAAGATATTCTTTACTTAGGATTAAGAATCTCAGAGAATTAATTACAAGAAAATGCTGAGCTTTCTAGCTCCCATTTTTCCCTTTCACCTTTAGCTACTCTCACATCTCACTTCAAATCAGCATTATGGTCATGGCCCAAGAGTTTTTGTCATTTTACATCCTGCACTATTCACTACAGAAGTACACATGCCTAAACAGAATCTCTACAAAAAAAAAAAAATTACCCAAGAATAGTCAGCTCTATAATTCAGAATTTCATAGAACACTGAAAGACTAAGATTTGAAGACAAAGATGCTGAAACACACGTGCTATCATCTATGTAGGTAAGAGAGAAATTGCTGTTACATGCAGTAACACTGACATGCAAATCCTGAAAAAGATCAGCAGCATCTCTGATCAAGGTCATACATCAAAGCCCCTTCCTAATGTCCCATGATGTAGGAGGATGCAGTATTTACAAGAGATAAACAGTCTCACCTAGACATCTGGAAGATTTGTCCAAGTTTTTTATGGTACAGCTTCAGCTCAGTTTTTCACGTAAAGAACAACACAGATAACACAGCCAAGTTTAGTTTTGGGTTTCTTTTACCACTCTTGGTTATGAAGGTAAGAAAGGTCATGTAACACAGTCCCACAACAGATGAAGGTCCAAAATTAAACTAATTAACTGAAAAGTTCTTTTCTGATGATTAGTCCAGTTATAACACGTAGCTTGTTTTATGTTACATAAACCTTAAAATTCCCAATATCTAAATACTAACAATTTGGCACAGGAAAATAATTTCAATAGATATCTTCTCCTGAAGCAGGAAAAGGGAGAGATTCCTAAATTTATCTTTCATATACCTAAACTCATAAACATCTCACCATCAGTCTGAAGAAATAATTGGAGATAAATTTTTTTTTTTTAAAGTTTTCTGTTCTGTTTTCTGTATACTGTTTGTAGCAGTTTCCTAGCTGCTACAAAAGTCTACATATTTAAGCAGCAGGTGCTAAAAAAGCACAAGGGAGATTCAAGGGGTTCTTTTTTTGAAACAACAGGCTCAGAAATCAGCTATTGACTATTGCCAGCTTCTCCATTACAGACTGTAGCTGCTGATGCAGACACCCTGAATAGAGTTAGCAAGAATGTTGTTTAGTATGCAAGTCATATGTACACAAGATAAAACTTGTTCTGAACACTCTTTATCCAGCAAATGACACATTTTGTTGTCAGAATACTGTGCATCACTGAATTTACACAGGCAGAAATCAAAGTCTTATGGATGAGTAAGACTTTACAGGGAAGTTCAATAGTGAAAGAGTCAAAAAGTAAGAATGGTTAATTGTTTGTTTACTGTCTTACCCAAAATTTATTTAACCAATGTGGAAATCCTTTGTCTCTCCTTTAACTTGCTAAGATTATTTATATGACATAAGCCTTGCTCATGAATTTCCCTTCAAAAGTAAACTGCAAACCATTTTACACATTTTCAAGCACCCTGAGTTTTCAGTTTTCAAGTTTCAATGTTTTTATTTCCTCTTTCCAAAAAACACAAACCCTAAAGAATTAGGGCATTTCCCTTAGCTAACTCTTAAATCTCAAAAACCAGAGCTCTGCACATGTGTTATCACACTGCATTAACTCAGGAACTGTTTGCTTAAATAACCAGAATTTAAAATGAGTCTCAGTACCTTAATGACTTCTATTGTGGTTTCTCAATGCTAAGTATTGCCTTCAAAATTCTATTCCCATCTTAGAAGTATGGGGAAAATGAAGTTATATTTCTATTTTCCCTCATGGCAGAGTCAACTCCTGTTTTGTCGCCACATGTAACGTCAAACTCTTTAGCGTACTAACATAGCATTTGTGAAATTATACCATTACCAGACCATTGCAACAATCTGGGCAAGATACAAGCATCACTAGCCATAAGCATAAACGCTTCCCAGTGCAAATCTGCCTTTCAAAACAAATTGTGCAACTAACATCATCCACTTACACTTATTTTAAAACACACATTTTTCTATGTCCTCTCCCCTCAATACACACCTTTATTCAAATTACATATTTATTAGTCTAAACCTAGTTCAAAATTCAGTTTTCCTTACCTTTATCACTCTGCCTATGCTCCGTTTCCAAAGTTGCTTTCTTCCAGCTCTAAACATTTTACTATTCAATATAAGCACCAAGCACTGTTTTTCAGGAACAAGCCCTAACCCATGGGGAAAGTTTCTACATTCATAATTTTGTACTCCCCCCTAACATTTTGTTTGTACTTGTTTCTTTCCTTTCAGTAGAAATGCCAAAATAACTCTGGAAAATAAAGTAAGGACGTCAAAAAATCCCAGCACCTATTAACCTTATCTCTGTATTTAAAATTCAGTTCTAGTGTGCATACAAATTGCTGGAAAATTAAATTGCACTACCACAGAAACAAGAGGTCTCTAGCCACCAGAATTTACTGCCTATAGATTACGCCTTGAAAGTTACTGCTACCAACCACAGTGTTGTTAAGGTGATACTGTTTACAGACAAACACGGCTGGATACAATTCATCATACTCAAGGGCACCATAACTATTTGCAGAAGTCAATTTTATAACTGCTTCCCTGATTTGTGTTTAGCCTTCTGAAGCAATCCTTGTGTCAACAGGCATCTTTGTTTCCTTGTCACAGGTGACTGTTTAAATATACAGCAACAGTCAAGCAACTTTCAAATATCTTTTACCTCCAGACTTGTAAATTACTGAGTCTTCTATTCGTGGTTTTTATACAAGCACGTTCAGTCACACTTATTTTTCAGTTGTACAATGGTTGCTTAATACAGAAGTTTTTCTTCTGCAAGAAATGTTAAGTTTTTCCTTCCTAAAAGAGCCTTAATTTTTTTTTCCACTTCAGTGACTGAATATAATCCAATGTCCTCTTGAAAATGCCAAGAAAAACAATCTAATTATCCAGTATTAGTAACAAGAAAACCAACATTTTACAGCTATTTCTGGCTTGAAATGTCCCAAAATATTTCTGCTTCCACTCATATCAATGTGATCAATGTCTAAAAGCACTTGACAACCTTAGCATTGACAAAAATAACATTAGTAAAAACCATTTTCCCTGCATTATCCACATTTTCCCCACCTACTGTAGTCAGTTGTGCATACATGTTTGAAAAACTGAAAAATTGCGTTTAGGGTAAAAGTAAACATCCACAGATTTCTCTGAACCCTTTACAGACTTACCGTGTAAAATTCAATATGCCATTAAACATTATGTATAAAGTTAATTCCTATGGATATATTCAAACCACTGAAGAATTAATTATTTACATCCTGTTGGAAGGACTCCAGAGGAGACCCACTAAGTTGATCACAGGACTGGAGCGGCCCTCTCGTGAAGACAGGCTGAGAAGGTCGGAGCTGTTCTGTCTGGACAAAAGCAGGCACTGGGGAGACCTTCCAGCACCTACCATTTCCTAAAGGGGGCCTGAAAGAAGGCTGGAGGGACTTTTCACAAGGGCATAGTAATGACAGGACAAGGGGGAATGGCCTAAAGCTGCAGGACAGCACGGCAGGCTCTTCACTGTGAGGGTGGTGAGGAACTGGCACAGGTTGCCCTGGGAAGTTGTGGATGCCCCAGTCCTGGATGTGTTCAGGGCTGGCTGGATGGGGCTCTGAACAATCTGGTCTAGCAGAAGTCCCTGCCCATGGCAGAGGGGTTGGGACCCATTGATCTTTGAGGTTTCTTCCAACCAAAACCATTCTTTGATTCTACAGTTCTTTGCATGAAGTATGGTTTCTGAAGTAAAAGCTCAGCCCAACAGGCTTAACTTTGCCATGCAGCAATAAAAGTTATTTAAATAAGGGGTTTTTTCCTTATTTTTTAAAAAAATATCTTGAAAAACCAGCTAGAAATCATGGGTCTTTTTCCTAAAATGCTATAAAGTCATAGCAAATAACTTACAGAATCACAAAACTATGAGAGTTTTAAAAAATCTCCGAAAGTCATCTAGACCAGTCTTTTGCTCAGAACAGGTCCAATCAGAGTGGGTTGTTCAGAGATGTTTGCGGACTGAATATCTCTAAGGGTGGAAATTCTGCAGCCTCTGGGGCTTTATAACTGTGCCCAACATAACTTGACCATCCAGCATAAAGACTGTTCCCAAATAGCTGAAATATGCCACATTCCAGTTTATATTGGCTCTTATTAGTGCACACCTTAATGAAGCCTTAATGAAGGGTTCAGCTCTGTTCTCTCTCCACCCTCTCACTAGAGAATTATAAGCTGCAAGATCTCCCCTTAGCCTTTTCTTCCTGTGGCTAAACAAGCAGAGCTCTCTCAGTACCCACCACTGCTGCTTCCCGTTTGTCTGCACAGCCACCCACCTCACCACAGAGGGCAATCAGGCTGATCATGAACAATGTGACACTGGGAAACCTATGATGGCTGCTCACAATCAGCCTCTTGGTGCTTCATGTGCCATGAAATGGCTTCCAGAAGAGTTTGCCCCACAACCTTATCAGGAGCAGCTGATTGGTGTGTCCTTCCCAGGATCCTCCCTTTTCTCCTCTTCAAAGACAAGAGGACACAGTCTTATGCTGCACCAGGGAAGGTTTAGGTTGGACATTAGGAAGAAATTCTACACAGAAGGGGTTACTAGCCATTGGAAGGGGCTGCCCAGGGAGGTGTTGGAGTCGCTGTCCCTGGTGGTGTTTAAGAAAGACTGGGCATGGTAGTGCCATGATCTATTTGACATGGTGGTGTTCAGTCATACGCTGGACCTGATGATCTCAAAGGTCTCTTGCAGCCCAGCTGATCCTGGGACAGGTGTAACATTTGTCTTTTCCGAGTTATCAGGACATCCTCAGATCATCATGGCCCTTTGAAGAGAGATGGGCTTCAAAATGACATTGGTTTCCTCTCTCAAGACTCTCAGGTGTATCTTATCTGCTCCCATGGACTTTTATACAACCAATTGACTTAAGTGCTCCCTAACACTCTCTCTGACTACCACGGATAATCCCTCATTTTTGTTCACTATTCAAGGAGGCTTGAGGGTCTAAAAGAGCCAGAGGGCAAAGCCAGCTCATGAAAACTGATTTTAAAAGTCACTGAAAACTTCAGCCTTCCCAGGTTTTTTGCTCCTTAGTCCCCTGTTCCCCTGAGCAGCGGGCCTACATTTGCTTTTGCTGTCAGTGTACTTAAAAATGATGTTGTCATTTCCCTTTGCCCTCCTCACAAGCTTGAACTCCAACTGAGCTTCTTAACTCTATCTCTGTGAACTCAGGCGCTGTGTCTATATCCTTCCTGGGTGGCCCACTCCAACTTTACTTCATCCCAAGCTTCTAAGGAAGCTTGCATATTTGAATTCATACTCTCTGTGTTCATCCATGCTGGCCTCCCACAAGGTCTCCTCTTGCTTCTGCACATTGAATGGCCTGTCTGTGTGTTCCAATGATGTTATATTTGCAGGCCACAAAGTTTTATTCAGCCCTGTTTCCCACTAGGGAAGTCTTTCATGGGTTCCTGCCAAGAAGATTCCCTGATGAATCAAAAATCTGATGTTCTAAGGTTCTTTCAGGGTTTTAAGCGCCACAATCTCATGATCCCTACAGTTAAGCCTTCTCTCAACTTCCCCGTCTTCAATTAGTTTTCTTGTTTGTAAATGGCAAGCCTAACAGAGCATCTCTGTCAGCTCATTTATCATTTGCAAAAAGAAATAATCTTCAAACTCGAAAAATCTCAGTCATTTAAGTAACTTGGAATGTGACATTTTTAGAATTAAAATGACTGTCAATCATGACAAAGATTAATCTAACCCATGAAGGGAACCCATATATGTGTTGATGTCAAATAATCACAAATCATTACCTTACACAGGAACTCTCCTTGCAGCTGTAATATACCCTCAGAACCCTTGAGGCAGACTGCATTTACAGTACTGGATTATACACTGATATTGGTTAGAGTCATTCAAAGATCATTGATGTTTATGGAATTCAAATTCCTGTGATCTTCCATCTCATTAAGTTATAAAAAAGAAAACAGAAAATAATGAAGTAATTGAGACAGTGTCTAACTGCCACCATCAGCTCACTGCTGTCCTCAGGTCAAAAGTCAGACTTCCAGCAGAGCCAGTTTAGCACAACATTAATCCAACCAGCCCAGAAGGCTGAGAGGCAACCTTCTGGTCAACAATTACATGCCAGACTCTTATAACCTCTACCTCTTCTTTGGGTCATAAGGGACAAAAACAAATAATGCTCAACCTTAAATATAGTTTCCCTGATTTTGGCTTAAACAGCTATAAAAATACTACTTTAGGAATTTGTTTTATATCCACTAGAGCATTAGATTAGGTAGTGCATAATGGCTACGAAAAGGGGTCAAATAATCCAGGCAGATTTTTTTTTTTCAGATTTTTGACCAGAATAGTTCTTCAGCACCCAGGAAGGCATTAAGTCAGATCTGGGGTAAATTACCACTGTGCAGATGAGTAAAACTATGAAGCACACAATCAACTGTGTCAGAGAAACACTTTTCAAACTAAAATACTGAGTTGTCATACTATTTTAGAATTATGAAAGTTCATTTCACAATGTCAAAAGACTTTGTTCATTTGCCAGTATCAAAATTAGTAGATGGAGTAGCATCAGGCTGGAGACCAGTCACTAGTGGGGTTCTGCAGGGCTCCATCCCCTCAGCAAGATGAGAAGAGGAGCAGCAGACACTGCTCTCTCCTCTGCGGTGACAAGTGACAGGACTCAAGGGAATGGCCTGAAGCTGAGTGAGAGGAAAATTAGGCTGGATATCAGGAAAAGGTTTTTCACCCAGAGGGTGACAAAACACTGCAACAGGCTCCCCAGGGCAGTGGTCACAGCACCAGCCTGACAGAGTTCAAGAAGTGTTTGGACAACGTTCTCAGGCGCATGCTATGACCCCTGAGGTGTTCTCAGTAGGGCCAGGAGATGGATTCGATTATCCTGATGGGCCCCTTCCAACTCAGTATATTCTATGATTGTTTTTTTTTGTTAGTGTCACATTGCACTGTTTTGGCAACGAGGGTTCTTTTACTGTGGGCAATAGGAGCAGTAGATAGTTGTTAGCTACCATCTAGTGGTTAAAGGCTGAAAGTGTACATGATTTTCATGTTTTTTCACAAAATAGTCTATACAAAATTTGGCAATGGAAATATTCATTACAGAGATGATCACTTACAAATCACAGATGAAAATCTACACTGAATATAACCGGAGGAACTTAAAGGAATATTTTTCTCTGCTGCATTCTCTTGATACAACTACAAGGCAAATAACCAGAGCTAAAGGTAGACATTACCTTGAGCTGCTTTCAAAGTCAAATAACATTGAGGCTGTAATATCTTGAAGGCAAGTATTTTTAACTGCTTTGCTGAGAAAAATTAAAACTTTGACATATTTAGTGATTTCCTGCACTAATAGGCACATGGATCACTTATCATTCCAAAAAATGCTTTTTGTCTTAAAATATCTAACAAGTGTATGATTTGTCAGCCACCTAATATCTTCAGCTCAAAGATATTTTTAAAAAGGGGAACAAAAGAGAGAGAAAATTAAAAGCTACCACAGATGAAAATTACACTTTTTACTTGATTGATGAGGTAACAGATTACTAAGACTTTAACCTTTAATCAAGTTGCAATGCCATTCAACAAGGATTTTATGTGAAAGATAGTACTGCTTAAAGAACTAAGGTACCATGTAGGAAGTCCTGGTGTAATTCCCTGCTCTGCTTTAGGCAAAACATTTGTTCTCCAGGCTATGCTTGCCTATTTGATCCACTGCTAATAAAATTTAAAGATAAAACACTTAATTATATAGTTGACAGATAAATGATTTGCCTTCTGTTTACCAGGACAAACAAGATGCATGGGTCTCACCAAACTAAGAGACACTAGAGTGAGGGCAGAAAATTGCCACTCAAGTAACAATGGAAGTGATACATTTTCCATTGTAAGGAACTACAAAACCTCACACCTTCTCTGCCCTCTCCTATTTCAAATTATGTGGACATTGTGCCCATCAGCTTATCCAGCACAAGGATCAAAGGCAAAAATACCCTACCTCAGGAGCTTCAAGCATCCCTAGCACTGCTCAAATAGTCTGCATGCTAGGGATATTGGAATAAAGAGAATGATAAATTCTCAGCATGCAACTGAAGACCAGGAGAGAAACAAGGTCCAGATTCACTGGAAGATGAGAACACTCCTGAAATTAAACAAATGAGTTTGGGAGAAACAATTTAGGTGAACTTTGTGGCTTTTACTCTTAAATATTAGAGAGGAGGTTTTAAACCTACCCTGAAGAAATGTTATCAGGCCCTAAAGATCATTTGTTCTCAAAATACATACCAACTTGTGTGAAGTACAGGGAGCAAATGATATGATAAAGCAGAGACTTCCACCTGTCACACTGCAAGCCATAGGAAATGGCTGGACAGTAAAGGTTGTCCTTTTGAACAAGGTGTGAGAAAACAGAAAACTAAAACAAGTACATGATTGCTTTTACCTAAGCAGGAAAAGTCCTAGGAACAAGTTTGGGGATCTCGGATTCTACCTTCAGTCTAAGAAATGGTTGTAACAATAGCACTAGAAACTTCCAGAATAGCATAAGGAGGGTATCCATTGGTACCTTGTGCCATACATCAAGGTATTTACTACATAGGAAATGTGGAAAAGTGCACTCTGGTTTTAAAGAGTTCAGTGTTCAAACAAGTTCATGAGTCAACCAGAACCCAACAGCAAAAAGTTTCAGTCACAAACAAGACAGACACAGCATGTTATATTACTGTCTGCCTAATGAGCCTGGAAGTATTGACTGTGACATGCTGACAGAGACAGGGGAGGGCCCATGGCAGGGAACAGAATCAGCAAGTAACTTCAGCTATACAGCTGGGAAATACCATTTCAGATTGTGATGCCGATACTAATTTTTTTAGACATCGATAATAGGAAGTTCATAATTCAAAAATACATGAGGCCTCAGTGCCTAAAAAAACACAATATCAAGTTCAAAATGTTAGTGTTCAAATAAAACACAAAATTTCACAACCTCACAGCTGTAGAGGCCCAGATAACCTGACTGGTGATGGGATGGACTGTGGTGATGCATCCCCACCCTCCACCCAGGCTGCACAGCAACCTCAGCGGTGCTCATTCATGGTATCAACACATCATGAGAAAGAACAAGACTTTGTTGGAGAAGGAAGGCCAGGCTGGAGATAGAGCAGCACTTTTCCCTGAGAAGGAACCACAACACAGTACAGCACAAGTGCAGGAATGAGTGGCAGGAAGCAGGCATGAACTATAACATGGGATTGAGACACTAATGAACCCCAAAGCCCCCCAATGCCTTTCCAGAAAGGCCTGCACATAACTAATTTACATAGGAAGAGAGAAACCTGTCCATAAAAAAAGGTACTTTCCCAAGCCTGGGCAGTGCCCCCCAGGACCCTGGATGTCTCACTGGCTGGACTGACACGGCCAAATCAATGCTTATCTATTGGATTGATGCTGGAACCAGAAGTGATGATATTGTCTGTCTGTCTTTTTCTCTGTTCGTTTCTTTCTTTAATTCATCTCTCACTCTTTAATTTCTCCTGCTTTTCCTCTTTCTTTTCCTTTACTTTCTCTTTTTTTTTTTAAATTAATCTCTTCCTCTTTAAATTCTTCCTTCCCTTCCACCACACTCTCATCCAAACCCCTGCTGGGTGTTTATCTAGTAGGTCAGAGACTTACACACCAATTTCCATGCCAAGTGTGTAATTTACTAGTAAAACTTTCTAATTGTTTGCAGACACTCTTACTTCTTTTGTGTCTGTTGACCAAAGAGCATTTACAAATCTTAGGTGCTTCCTTCCCCTTAAGGGGGGGTCATCACAACAGCACTAAAAAAAGCTTTAGAAAAGCCAATGGTTCTGCAAACAGGGTAACCACTAAAAGTAAGAAGATAAAAACAACCAGTCAAAAGAATTAATTTGCAGACGACATGAAAACTATTTAAGAACACCATACTGAAAACAGAGTGCAATTGCACAGCTTCTACAATGGAAAAAACTTGAGAAAAAGCATAAGCCATTCAGCACACCTGAAAAGTAGAACAAAAGCCAGCAGGCATCCTCCAAAAAGCTGGAACAACAATGACACGGAAAAAAATCCAGATAAATTAAAACCTGACAGCTCAGACAAAGATGCAATAAGGCAAGGTGAAGCAGACTGAATAATAGCTCATAAGAAATACAAATTGCTGTTAATGAGGTCCCTTCTGTTGTGCACCACAATAATAGGAAACTTCCCGCAATGTCTTCCAAAAAACATGGCATTGCAAGACTTGGGAGTGCTGGTGGATCAAAGTCTGGACATGACCCAGCAATGTGCGCTTACAGCCCAGAAAGCCAAGTATGTCCTGGGCTGCATCCAAAGCAGTGTGGCCAGCAGGGGAGGGAGGGGATTCTGCCCTTCTGCTCTGCTGAGACCCCACCTGCAGGGCTGCATCCAGCACACGAAAGACGTGGACCTGTTGGAGTGAGTCCAGAGGAGAGCCAACAAGATTATTAGAGGGATGGAGCACCTGTCCTAAGGTGAAAGGCTGAGAAAATTGTGTTTGGTCAGCATGGAAAACAAAATGCTTTGGGGTGACATAATTGTGGCCTTCCAGTACTTGAAGGGAGTTCACAAGAAAGACAAAGAAGGACCTTTTATATGAGCACGTAATGAGAGGACAAGGGGAAATAGAGTCAAACTGAAAGAGGGTAGGTTTATATGAGATACTAGGAAGAAAATCTTTACTGTGAGGATGGTGAGGCAATAGAACAGATTGGGCAGAGATGTATGCCTGTGTATGCCACATCCCTGGAGGTGTTCAAGGCCAGGCTGGATGGGGCTTTGAGCAACCTGGTCTACTGGATGGTGTCACTGCCCATGGCAGGGGGATTGGAACTAGATGTTCTTTAAGATCCCTTCCAATCCAAACCATTCTATAGGTCTATAAGAAAGCAATAGAAGAGTACTAAATTTGTATACATTTTTGCTGCAGAATTCGGTATTTTCTTCACAGAAATCTCCCATTAAGGAGGCAATATATTAGGGCCATACTATGAATTTATAAGCTGAAAAAGAAAAAATAAACTTTTTTTTTTAATGAATGGAAAGTAATGCCTCAGATGGCTAGATGCCCAAAAATTGAAAAGGAACTCAACGACAAAAGAGTAAAACTTCTTAATGTGACATATACTCTGCATCAGTATCAGAGGACTGGGCACTGCCTAACAATATAAATGCTCACTTTCAGGGTGGTTGAATGAGAAACACCTGATGAGGAAGCCTTGGTAGGTAAAGTAGCAGGCATTATATTAAAGCACATAATTAAGAGGCAGCTCAAATTATTTAATTTCCAAAGGACAACTCAAAAAATTTTTGTGAAATGGAGAAATACTCATCATGAGCTGCTGAAGTTCACTAAAGAGGTTAATAAGCATCAGTGTAAAGAAGATTGAGCTACATTATATGGATTTGGAAATAAAGCTTTCAAAAAGATCAATTGTCAAGTGCTTTTAGGAGAAGCATAAGGGAAATGACCTTCAAAGATAGAGACTTGATTAAATGTTGGAATGGAGAGGATAAGAAAAACATGAATAGTTAGATCTTACAGCAACTGTTTTAAGGTATAAGTGCAGCGCTCCAGGCATCTGCACAGGCAGGTGAAAAAGGAAAAGCTACAAGAGTGACATCTGCAGACAAAAATATATTTGTTATTCAAAGTAATAAGGAGGAACACACAGAATTACAGAAACTTCCAAGACTGAGAAACTATGATGTGTTAGAATAGCAAATGAAATGAATGGCTTCAGTGTCAGCAAATGGGAAAATAACAAATCTAAACCTAAATTTACATCAAAATTATTGTCTCTGAACTGATCAGTACTACCATGAAGCCTATTTCTACCTTTGTGAGCAACCGGCTAACATACAGAAATTAATAAACATCCTAATTTTAAGGGGTCATGATCACTAAAATTTCCCTCTGTCATTAAGCCTAAGACAAATGCACAGTCTAAAAAACATAAAAGATTACTGGAGACAAGTTTTTTACAACATTTCCATTTTAGGCATTTTAGATGATGAAATAGAAATTTGTGAAAAATGCAACTTCTTTGAAGTTATCACTATAAAGGTCAAAAAAATTATTTATACCTTTTCTAGGTCAGCATGGGAAGCTGGGCAAACATTATTTATGTCATTTATCACTTTTTAAGGTAGTAAATACTTTTACAGATATTAACTACTTTCTACAAGCTGTTTTGTTATCCTTTTAAATGACAGCAGTGATATTTGAAGATGTTTGTATTTTCTGTTCTACTGCCCTTTATTTACTTTAGCTGGAAGGGGATTCAGCAGCACAAGCCTGATTTTTTCCTGATATGCAAACTACATAAAATAAGTAAATCAATAACTAAAAGCTTGGTTGTACCTGGGATGTTTCTGGGTAGCTTAGGACTAATAACAAATGTCCATCTGGATAATTTGTTTTCCATGAAATAGCAAAAAAAAAAAAAAAAAAGTCAATTGAAAACTCACATTTTTGTCTGGCTATCAATGGATATCAGACAAGGACTTTGATTCAGGCCCTGTAAGTTGTTCCATGTCCCACAACTATCTTTAGTTGCTGGCAGCAAAAGAAGACCTGGATCCACACAGAGGCAGCTAAACAGATATGGAATCTTTTTTTCCCTTTTAATAATATTAACATTTGAGGGGGTCGATTGCTATGCTGAATTGAGGCCTTTCCACCACACTTGTTTACAGTT
Organism: Nicator chloris; assembly: GCA_013400495.1. Taxonomy (NCBI): domain Eukaryota; kingdom Metazoa; phylum Chordata; class Aves; order Passeriformes; family Pycnonotidae; genus Nicator; species Nicator chloris. The sequence goes on along the minus strand of WAAE01005450.1, from coordinate 60,649 downwards.
TTTTAGAGCTGTTCAGACACAGCTGAACTAAACTGCTGCACAGCTTTTTAAATCTCCTTTCACCAGTGCACTGAGCTCACAGGAGTTCCTCCTCTGACCTTTGGGTCACGAGGAAAGCACTTCTTGTGCTCCAGAGACAGAAGCCAGCTCTGCAGCTGAGACATGATATACTCATACTGAGTAAGTGATAGAACCATTTAGGGTGGAAAAAACTAAGATATAGCCAAACCATAAAAGTTTGACCATATGGTAAACAGCATGTAAATAATTTGTGCACTACATATCTATGCCATTACAGATATTAATAAAAAGGTACTTCCATTGTACTGTATCACTCTGTTATGCCCAACATATTCATTAAAACAGTTGAATAGCTATGCTGAGCTTGTTGGTTTTTTTCCAGTCACTTAGAAGTTATTTAAACCTCCAGCTGACCTTTGGACCATTTCTACCAATCTTAGTTTGAGGTGTGCCTACTAGACCATCTTTGAAAACAGCTAGATGCATTAGCTAAAATAGAAGTTGCATGGCACTTCTTCCACGGGAAGAGATATTTGTTCAGCTGTGTTACTAGCTCATATAAGAAGTCTTCTGTTTGAAAACATTGAAAGTAAAATGTCTTTGTTGTTTTCTCTCCCTCCTCTAATTTACTAAGACACACACAACTAAAGGAAATCCTTCCACACACAGATTTCAAAATGTAGAAAGTGATGGTGGAAGTGTTTTTATTTGGTAAGGTTATGACATTTAAGATTTACTTCCAGGTAGTCTTTAAGAATGCCTTGCTCATTTTTCAGTCTATTGGACTTATTTACCTCAAAAAAAGATTCCAATCAATGCAACTTTTACCTACTCATTTCCTTAAAATTTAAGTTTGATAAAAATTTAATCAAAGACAGCTACAGCAACTAAGTATATTTAATTCATGCTACCCAATTCTCTGACTAATAACAAAAAACACCCACTTGGCAATTTTTAATAGTAGCAGCCATGGCATGAAAAACATAGTGCTTGCCAACCAGCCAGTGTAGTAGTGCTGGCTTTCATACAGGTTCTTTTTCTCTGGAGAAACAAAAAGATAATAAGCACAGGCCATAGATTTCTATTTCTTTTCTCCATTGTAATTATTTTTTCTCCTGTCTTAGTAAAATTTTAGTCTTTCATTCTTTCTGAAATGAGTCATCCTCTAACAAGGCACTTCTCTATGCTCTAAGCATTTAGAGACTTTTTTTATTGATTGATTAACCTAAGATTTAGATTACTACTTTTACTGGACCTCTGGAGGCTCTCCCCTAACAAACCATTGTATCGAGACTTCTCTTTTACTTCGTACTTCCAGTGCCTTTTTCCACAGCCATGATGCCGTGGCTGCAATACAGCAAGCTGGGGCAGGGGGAAGTTAAAATCCAAACCCCTTTATTCACATTTTCCTCAAGATTTGAATACTGTTGTAACAGTGCTCCTGAGAAAACAAAGTAAGATTCCAAAATCTTTGCCCCAAAATTACTGTATTGTCTGCATGTGGCTAAATCAACACTCTTGAAAACTCTGCTTCTCGGGTTTTAGCAGGAATTCCCTCCTCACTACAGTTAAATAATTGTCCAGAGGCCTGTTCATATCATCTGGGAGGGATATAAAATAACCCCACCACAGGTGAAGGTTAAGCTCACTGTTTTGTTGAGACTGTTACAGTCCCTTGACGTATTTCAGTAGATTTGAATTTCAGCTTTTAAATTCCAACAAATCTGAAAACATCTTATGGCATGGTACTTTCAGATGCTTTCACCTCAAAAATGCCAGAGGATTATAGTTCTGTTTTCCAGAGCCTCTGTGGGCAGGACTTTTTCCTTTGCTGTTCTGGTTCTAATACTCCAGTGCTGTTATACCCTATGGCCTGCACCTGCAAAGTCCTAAAGTTCTGTTGCCATCTTTATAGGAATCCACTCCCTCTGGTAAAAGGATCACCCTTCCTCACTTTGTCCTTTCTTTGCTTTTTGTCTTTGAAGATTTCAGTTTACATTAGGAAAAAAACCAAACATAATGCATAACGAAGTAGAAAATCGTTGTATAGATGCTTGATAAGTATTACTGGATAACATATGTGCAAAGAGATTTAAAAAACAGCAAGCAACATTTACATTTGATTGGCATACTCCAATAAGAAGTAATAATAGGGAGTTTGGACAAGTTCCAAGGAAAAGCCCCATAGTATCATTCCTTATCACTGCCACATGCTGCACTGGAGGCATAGACAGACTAGTCTAAGAGGGTGCTCAGCAGGCACCCATCACCTGACCACACTAGTGGAGAGAACCCTCACTCTCTCTCCCCCACCATTCTGCTGGTTTTTACTTTTCCCTTAAAAAAATAATTCTTTCATCTTTACAGCCAATGAAAGCCATCAGCTAAAAATCCTGATGCATTCTTCTCAAGGAGGTGAAAAACTTCGAAAAGAGAAAATAATTCAGAGCAGGAAGTAGGGAAGTTTTATTTCTTGATTAAACTAAAGATCATTAGAAATAGATTTCAGAAATCCCAATTTCCACATTTTACATTTTCACATCTTAAAACATGCCAAATGAAGTTCACGAGAGGCAGAATGCGTGTTGTTTTCTCCATGCTAGACATTTAAAATGCTTTTGGTACATAGATTTTTAGGAATAAAATGGTAAAGAAAGAGGAACTACTGACTCAAACTTCTGGCACCTGATCGCACATCCAAGTTATAATCTCATAATCCCTTAGCAGTTGGAGCTTGAATACTCCACCCTCTATTATCTGCTAAATAAAACACTTATTTTCCATAGTAAAAATCTGATTGCTCTTTAAATTTTTAGTGTTCATGGAACACTATGTGTTCCACTCTGTGGGAAAAAAGGGTATATTTTCTTTTGTAAACTATTATCTAAAACACAAAGGCTTGAGTCACATATTTCAGTCAAAAAACACCACCTTCTTCTGCATTCTGATAATAGAAGTGAAGTCATTTAAGTTAGTCTAAAATTTGCAATTTAGACCATTCTCCAACCTGCTGTAACAACAATTACATAGGTGCTAGTCACGACAACAATGTGGGAATCACAAACGGAAGAGGAAAACATGATTTGGTACACAGATTAGAAGACAACTCCAAATTCAGCAACATTAAGGATTTATTGCTCCAAGAATCTGAAGTTTTTAATACTGTTCATACAATATACTCAGATTTCTTTTTTTTGTCATGATGCTTCAGCAGTGTCTTCAGCGCATTTCTAAGAGTCCTGAATGCTTCCAACAACCTCACAGAGAGCACCTCCTTTGTTTCCTCAGCCAAGCAGGAAAAACATCTGATTTGAGTACAGACAGAATACATACTTGAGGGCAAACTGTACTCAAAATAGTAAGTGAAGAGGGTTGAAGATTTTTTGTTGGGGAAGGTGATATAGGGAAACCTTATAAATACGATTGTTTAGCAGGAGGTTCAGAGAACATTGGGCCAGTGAATGAGATAGAAATGTCGGTCACTTTTGATATGGGAAGGGATGCCAGTCCAGGGACAGAATGTTAAGCAATACCAGTGACCAAGCAGAAAAGGAGTCTGCAGGAAGAAGGGATTATAGAAATTAGCATAAGGAGGTAGTGTCTTATTTAAATCTAGTAGTTTTCATAGGCTGTATGTAAATTCTATAGGATTTGTGTTTCACACCGGTTGGTTACTGTAAATAGAATATTCAACACAGAATAGGATAAAATAGACTGTAACAGGAAATTCGCTCTCTTGGAACCCTCTTGGAACCCTCTTGGAACCATGCCAGCAGTTGGGCTGGCAACTGATGGCAAACGCTGGCACCCACGACCCCTGAGAATAAAGCATGTGTTCCATAAACAACCCCCGTCTCCTGAAGTATATCATCTAACCATCGAGAGAACTTCTCTTATAATTTTTTGTCCTGCAACAGCCTCCCAGAAGTCTTCTGTAACTCAGCCTGCCCTTCCTTAATCTTAGAAAATATAAGGAAAGTCAAGTGTTGCTCTCAGCACTAAGCCTTTTTGTTCACTTTTAATCCAGTTCCCCTAATACCCTGTGCAGGGTTTGGATGAGGTAAAATTCTCCCTAGTAACTGCTACAGGGCCATGTTTTGGATTTGTGCAGGAAACAGTGTTGATAATTCAGGGATGTTTCAGTCACTGCTGAGCAGTGCTTACCCAGCACCAAGGCTTTCTTACCCCACCAAAAAAAGGCTCGGGGAGCACAAGGAGCAGGGAGGGAGCACAGCCACAACAGCTGACCTAAGGGGTATTCCAGACTACATGGCATCATCCTCAGTATATAAAGCAGGGGGAGAAGGAGAAAGGGGGGACATTCAGAGAAATGGTGTTTGCCTTCCCAATTCACACTACATGTGATGGAGTCTATAGGAAGTGGTGAATGCATTCCTTAACCTGCTTTGCTTGCATGCAGGACTTTCTTTTCCTCATTAAAATGTTTTGATCTCAACCCACGAGTTTCTTCACTTTTAGTCTAATTCTCTCCCCCATCCCAGTGCAAGGAGAGAAGTAGGTGAACGGTTGTGTGGGCTTTATTTGCCACCTGTGTTAAACCACGACACCCTAAAATCTACTGGGTATCACAGGAACACCACAACACATGAGGCACACTGTTATTTCCCAGAACTATCGGTGTTATGTCCCTTTCTGTTGTGCAGTTAAACTGGGCCAGCTGCAGCCTTTCATCATTAGCAGTTCCACTGCACAGAAGCAGAAGGTTTTCAATATTATCTCTTTCCCTGTGGTTCAACCCCAGGTCCTCACCCCAACACCTCCCTCAGGTATTTTAAATGTCTCAGAAACCTACAAGCAAAACCAGTTATTTGCCAATAACCACGCACTTCACTTTACATAACTTTAGCAGTAGAGGACGTGTAGATTGCAAATTTCAACATTACATAAACAAACACCAGAAGCTTTTCAATTCCACAAAAGTGGCAATAATGCAAAGTTATACAGTTATCCTGGGCTTTCTGGGCTATACATGAGCGGCCTATGTCTTCCAACCACGTCAGAGAGGAATTTGCTCCTTGGTGCTAAATCAAACCTTTCTGGAAAAAGCACGACTGCTACTGCCTGCTTAACACACACTCACAGCAAAAAGCTGAAATTGTTGCTGAGCAACCAGAGCTGTGCTATTGCTGTGTCCCCAGCTTACCATCTCCCCCTGCACATTCAGACTGGAGGAGGTTGGACACAATGCCCCATAGCTGCTGGCTATTAAACCTCTTTCTGCTTCTATAGTACATGATTGTTATTTGTCATGAAGTGTTTTCATTCTTGATGTGTTTGGAGTACGACACATTGCCTGATCTAGGTTAAGTGACAGAGGTCTTCCTTATCTGTAAATCTTCTGAATATTAATTGTAATGATGAAATACTCCTTCATTACCAGTCACAGTTGCTTGGAAATGTTCCTTGTGTCTATTAAGCAGTTTCAAATATTATGTGTCTACTGAAAACTGAAACCAGTAAGGACCCGTGACATTCTTTTAACCAGTCACAGCCTGATTGTGCCAAAGAAAAATCCTTCTTTCCCCTTCAATCATATGATGTCACGTTTTATCCAAATATATTTGGCAAATGGAATCCGTATTGATTTATTGCTCATTCATCCCTGTATTCCAAACAAAAAAGCATCATTGGGCTTGTGTTTTCCTTTGATCAGAAATATCTGCTAGAAAATTCTTTACACATAGTTCTCATGCTACTGCATCAATTCCTCTCTCCATTACTGCATATTCTTTAATTTCTGGTAGTATCCTACTGTGATGAAAACAAAAGGCAGTTTTCTCCATCTTCCAGCAGGTTAGCCATCAGCCTTTGCTAAGCTTATTTCAGCTACCTTACACTACAGTAACATCCTGTTTCATGCAATTTGCTGCATGCTGTCACATTCATAATCAGTATTCACTGGTTTCTGCCACCAGCAAGCAAGTGGATACTTTTAAATCTGATTAAATATGGCCAATCATTGCTTAAAGAATTACAGGCTCAAAAGCCAGAAAATATATCTCTTCATTGGACATTGAAGAAGCAGTTTCATCTTTTCATCCACTTTTTCTTTCCAGTTCCCACACCTTAACCATCTCTCCTTGCAACTTTGCATGCATGCTCAGAAAAACACACATCATGTAGCTTCCTGCCCCTGTTCATTTTGACGTATGCTGCTGAGTGCAGGATTTTTCTTTGCAATGACTTTCTGGGTTATAACTGCTGCAGTGTGTGTATGTGAATTCAGTGACTTATAACAACCTGCCTTTGGCAGAAGCTGAATGTATATTGATACATTCAGCCTTTTATACAGCCTCTTCTGTATACCGTTTCAGAAAAGAAACACTAATAAAATTGAAAATTTGTTTTTTGTCAGGACCATACCAAAGTCACAGCATTGAGAATTAGGCTGAAAATTTATCTTCTATTGTCAAGAAAAGCATTTTATTTCTTTCAATTGCCAAACAGCAGTCACAGTCTTAAATCTTTTCACATATTTTCACTAACAAATCAAATGTTTCTCCCTGTTTACCCTTCCGGTATTAAGCAATTATTAGTGTCCTAATTTTGTGTCCCTGAGAAACTGCCAGTACCTGAGAGATGACTGTTACATACTTCCCATTCTTATTTTAAAAATCCACTGTATGTCCACTGGGAAGGCAGTGGAAAGGGAATCTTCCTTTCCACATGGGCTACTACACCTGAACTTCTTAAAATTTAAGGTAGAATTTAAAAGGTTAACAATTATATTGGTCTGTTTATTAAAAACTCCTATTAAGGCAAGGTACACTATACAAGGGTAACACAGCTACTTTTTCGTCCTTAGTGGTTGAACTGTGAATTGCTCAAGCATGGAACAAATTCTGTTTCATCTCTATCTTCCTCCATTCCCTGCAAAACACAGGCTGCTAAAAAGTAGGACATTTGGATATTTTTGGTTATTGAAAAGGTATCTCATCAAGCCCCATTCTAGAAAAGAGAAAAACCAAGACATATTCCTTACTAATATAGATTTCATTCCCAGGTTGCACAAAAGAAAAAGTTTCTAGCACATGAAGGTGTGAAATGATAATCAAATTATACGTAAAAAAAAAGTTTTGTATACATCATCTCGTATCCCTGACAGCTAAAGGAAAAACTAGGAGTCAAATTCTCAACTGAATAATACTATGATTAAAATTCAAATTAATGTTAATAAGAGAGAGTGGCTTCATTTTTATCCCTAGCTTCACATATCAAATACCTAATTAATTACATTTTTAATTAACCTCTTGTAAACCAAATAATGTCTTTTAATGAAATTTTAATGTATTCTAGATTATATTACCACAGCATTGAACTGACTCTTTGCTTGAAAATTTTAAGTTTTGGCAGGACAGTCTTCCTAGTAAACAAGTTACTCTTGTAAGAGATAAGCACAACAATTTTTTAAGTATGCAATTGTACAGAAATAGCAGCTCAAATGCATCTGGAACATGACCTGGTAACTACTGCAAAATTTAATGAGGGACATTTGTATTGCTTTAACATTATGGGAATCCATATGGAATCCAACCATCCCTAGCATCCATCAACTACACGTCCCCTCCAGGCAAAGGCAACCAAATTAGTTCCTGTCAATACTGAAAGACCATACTGGAAACTTCTCTGCTCATAGATGCATCGAGGACTTGGCCAAAACAAGGGGAAAACAAATAGTTTACAAGAACCAGTTTTATTAACTGTGTTAATCCTTTAAATAATGTTGATGAGTGTTTCAACTCAACAAAGCTAGTAATAAAGTAATAATGAGAGTGGAGCTGAAAGCAACAGACTTCAGTGTGATGCAGGAAACGAGAATTTGCATGATTCCTCTTTTTTACTGGAGGATTCAAGAGCACCCCATGACACTGGCATTTGTGAAAACATACTCCTTTAGTGTCTTCCTACGTGAAGTCTTGTCACAAGGTGAGTAATTGCCATTAGAAACAGCCGCCCTCCTCATTAGATACAGCAACATGTAGTTTGTTTATAAGCAGTAAAAGTTTGAATTTCATTACAGAAAAAAACACCTTCTCCGAGGAGGCAAACTACGCCTGGTTATCTCCAGCTCCTGTGGGAAATGCTAAAGGTAAAATGGATTTTTAGGAGCTAAAAAACCAGGCCTCAGAGAAAGAAGAGCTGAGAATTTAGAATTTGCTGCAGCTGAAAACCTTGAAACTGGAAAAGATACAGTAGTATAGTAAGCAAGAACATGGAAGCAATAGGCTGAGTTTCTAGGTTTGGCTCGAATAAATCTTAACACTGCAGAACTATATGCCTGACAAGATAGTAGAAGGTCTTAAGCTTAATAAGGGTATTGTGTATTGTTAATAGAAAAGCATACAAGCTAGCATTGTTTGTAGCAGGTGTACGTGTGCTACCATTGATTGGCTAAAACAACTGTCTGTAAGCTTTAGCAATATGCTATTGGCTAAAAAGTTTCTAAGATGCTCTGTAACAAAGAAATTTTCGGCTGCTGCTGGGGGACGAGAGCTGTTGACATCTCTCAATTGTCTCAACCCGTGTAATAAGACTGATGCCACAATAAAGCTCAAGGAACGTAACCCCGGCAGTCGCATCTCGTTCGTGCAATCCGCAACACAGTTCCGAGCGCACCCCTCACCAGAGCGGAGGGAGCAGCGGTGACCGCCGCCCCGCACACGGCGGGTCTGCACCCTCGCACACCTTCGGGACAAGAGTTACCGGCGCAGCCGCCCCACAGCTCCCCTTCCCACGCAGGCTGCGAACGCGGCACTCTCCGCAGCGCCGCGGCTCGCCTGCCCCGGAGGGCCCGGCGGCGGCCGCACTCCCCGCGCCTCGCTCCCTGTCGCAGTCCCTGCCGCTCTCCCCGTGCCTCGCTCCCTGTCGCAGTCCCTGCCGCGCTCCCCGCGCGTTGCTCCCGCAGCCCCGGGCGGCCCCTCCGCGCCCCGCACCTGCAGCATGTCCGCGCCGCGCTCCGCCGGCTCGGGGGGCTCTCCCCGGGCCCCCGGGCGGGCGGCAGCGGCCACGGCCGGGCCCTGCGCCTGCCCGGCCACCGCCTCCATCGCCCGGCGTGGTTGCCACGGCGAGGGGCTCCCGCCACCGCCCTCCCCTCGCCGTCCGGTGGGCGCTTTTTGAACTTCCACTTCCAGCCCGAGGTCAGTCCCGGCTTCCCGTGGAAACGGACTGCCGGTGGCGTGGCCGGGAGATTCCGCGCCCTGCGGGACCGACGCCAAAGCCCGCAGCGACGCAGAATTCCCCGCTGCCGGCGGTCGCCCTCCAGCCGGCACAGGGAGTCCCCGGCGACAACACCCTCTGCGCAGGGTGTCACACCTTGTTACGGCCCTGAAAGCTGAAAACTTGTATCAGGTACAGCATTAATCCCCCAGACATAGCGACATGATCTTACCTTTAACATCTCGTTCTCAGGAACTCCCAAACGTTTGCGTTTGTGCAGCCCTCGCACCTGGCATGTCTGGAGGAGGTAGGAGAGTTAAAAAGCTTCAACCGCCCTATTTAAACTGGTTGACAAAAGAGCAGCGAAATTTAATACAGCTGGATGCTACAGGAGCACATCTTTATACTGATTGGATAACGCAGTGAGGGTTGCCTTCTTAAATGACCACAGAAACTCCTTGTTATCAGGTTTCCTGCACTCCTCGCTCCCAGAAGATAGCAGTGACAATAAAGAGCTTGCTGACACTCCGTTAGACATGCTGATCAGTCATGTATAAATCAAATTCCAAAGGCGTTCATAAGCGAATCTGCCCCCAAGAAAATCTCTTCCTCCTTAACTTCTGACACAAGGTAGATACAGATCAGGACGGGAATCGCACTGTAGGCAATGGTTACAATGCTTCATGAAAGTACTGAAAGCTGTCTTAAGATTAAACATATATGAAGGACAAACTAAATATGTACAACCTGAGGCATCAGCAGCTTTAATTCACCCACAATCTATGGCAACAAATCCTCAGGAATGTGAAAGCTAACTACTAGGAGTAAAACAGATAATTCAGGAGCAGAAAACCTGAAATTCTTTATGGAATAGAGTAAGAAACCCAATGCCCAGACTTGAGACAGATATTTTACCTTGGAATGTGTTTCTCTTCTGGTCCTTTTCATGTAATTTGAACTCTGGATGAGGGAGTCTCTCGCTCATCTTTTATGGAATCATACATACACAAGGCTGCAAAAAACCTGCATAGGGTTTCTACCCCATGTCTCAGCCCAAGAATTCCTCATCATCCCCTAATAGGATTTTCCACCTGTTCTTCAAACTCATTGGAAGGCAAAGCATACACAAACCTCCCAGGGTCCAGTTCTCATTTGCCCATTTCATTATTTTTTTACTAGTATCAATTATTACTTCAAAGTACACCTTTTTCTCATCTATCCTTCAGAGACTAGGTAGAAAAAGTGACCTTTATAATAATTGTTTTTAGCTTGTTTTTTGTGGATTAACTCTGGTAGACAGCTAGAGGCCCACACAGCCTCTTGCTCACTGCCCCTCCAGTGGGAAATGTTTTCTTTTCAATTTTTTCTCTCCTAGAAATAAGCTAATTGTTTCAGATAAAAGCTATTTATTTCATCATTCCCTTGGAATTCATAAGTTCTGTTTTTTATGATTTTCTAGTTTGTTGGTAATGTTGCCAAAATTGGACATGCAAAACTGGACATAAAACTCTTCCAGTGGCCTTAGAAGCAACAGAGCAGAAAAGCAAGTTTTCTACTAATGGTTTCAAAAGAATTTTTTTTTAAATTTTCCACTGCTCAAACACCCTCAAGATAATTCGTTTTTCCATATGCTTTAGTGGAATTTCTTGTTTCTGTTTATGTCCAACCTGTCAAGCTGGTTAAGCACAACTTCCCCTTCTTAAACCCATGCTGAAACATGACAAAGAAACAAAATTTTCAGATTTTCAGAATTGATAGCCATGCCATTAGGTAACCCTTTCTCAGCAATGCAATCAGTGCTTACATTTGGTGTATAGAGGGTTATATAGATATGTCCAAATATATCTCAGAAAGCCTCAGTCTGCATCACACCTGAGTCACTACAGTCACCTTGGTCCCTCAAGTCTCTTGTGTCACTTTTGACTTCAATCACATCAGTTATCTATTTGACACTACTCACCTCAGTCATTTACCCAAGCCTCCCTGTCACTCCATCAGCTCCTCTCAGCTCATTTCATCAGCCACTTCACTCCTGACAACTCCCAGGTTAGTCAGCTCCTTCAGGTGGACCTGCTGAGCAGTCACCTACTGCCCCAGCGTCTCCCTCAGCTCCCCTAATGGCAAAGTGTATGACAGAGCAGTTGTCCGAAGTGATTTGCACAAAAACTTCTTTTGACTTTCAGATTGTTAAAAAACATTGGTACTTATAAAAATAGGAAGCCATTTCACTGAAATAGTCACAAATACAAGTTTCCGTAACTGAAGATTAATGCACATTTTTACAGGTAATAGCTATATGATAGTTAAAGCATAGAAGTGTTTTCTGTTTGCAACTTAAGTTACAGCAAAAACAACATTCCAGCTGTTGCTTGACTGATTCAGCATGGAATGAAGGGATTATTCACATATCATGCTCTTATTTGTGTGTCTAAATAAATTCAGGAGAATGCTTTCGGGAATATTTCCAGAGTCTGATATTCTGGTTCCAAAAGCAGTCACGAGACACCTTGGGAGAGAAAAGAAGAGAGCAAGCTTACATGATATTTTTGCATAATACTTTCCCAGGTTCTGACCATCTTTAGATTAGGCAATTTTTAGAGCCTATTGTCGTGGTGCCACCATGACACATCAGCCAGGGCACCAGGGGCCCTGTGAATGAGTGGGTGATAGCAGTTCCTGGCAGCCAGACCCCATCCTGCTGCTTCAGCCAGGAGCTTGGCAGCCAAGGTGTCACCCTGGTTTTTTCAGCCTTCTGATGTTTATACCTTGGAAATTCTTTTCTCACGTATTTTGCTGTAAATAATAGGTTTGTTATAGGTATATTTTATCTATGTTTACATTCTCTCTTGGAGGAGGAGTTTTCTTGATGGACATCTGTCTTGACCAATGTGATTGGAGAGGTGTTGACTTTGCCTACCAGTCACTGGGCTTGTTTGATATACTGTATAAAGGAGTCAGTGATGTAATAAACTCAGTTCTTTCGGTCGAACGAAGAGTCCGAATCTGTGAGTGTTTTTAGCATGGCAACGGCGACACCAAGGAGCACTGAGGCAGCTCCAGTCCTGGCACTGAGCACTTCTCTGGGGACAGGGATAGGCCAAGACCAGGTTTTGTCTGCTTAGGAAATCACAGTGGAAGCTCTTTCAGATCCTTCTCTAGCCTCCCACTAACCCCATGCAAAGCTGTTGAATCCACAGCGTTGTTCAGCAAAGGGATCTACAGGTCTTCTGCCTGTTGCATGAAGAGTGTCTTTCAACTATTTGTTTTGAACCTGGTTCTCCCTATCATCTCCTATTTGCATATGAAAAACATGGTGAACGTTCTATCTCTATCCATTTTCTCCATGCTACTCAACTTTCTGTAGTCTTTTGCCGTATCTTGCCCGGCAGAAACACCCCTTCCCCAGCCAATTCAACCATCCTCCTTAAGGAAGCCATTCTCATCCTTTGGTTACCCTCCTGCCCTTCTCTTCCTTTTTAGTTCTTATGTATCCTTTTTGAGATCATTTGGAAGAACTGTAACTGCACAGGATATTCAAGATGTGGGCAAACAATATATACAGTGGTGTAATTACGTTTTCCATTTTGCTCTCTATTTCCTTCCTGAAAATTTGTACTGTGTTCTTTGTTTTACTTACTGCTACTGAATACTAAGTGGAGGTTTTTGTGTAGGTTTTTATTATAAATGCAGGGTAAATGATAATGTTCTAGGACCAGTTTAGTTTGAAATATTTTCAAGAACTCATCTTGGAGAGCAGATAAGGCTTCTGACATGATAACAAAATGTACAGTAACAATACTAGCTCACTTGGCAGTACTGAAATGCATTCAGCTTCCCCCTAGCAATACCAGCAGCAGTAATAATTGTGCACCCAGCACGGATAAAACCTGCAACACCTACCATGAAACTGTAAAGCATTGAAGATAAATTTTGAGCAGCGCCAAACACTGAAGTATAAGATCACAGTGATACAAAGAAATACATTATTGTACACATCTACATCCAAAATTTCATCGTTTTATGGGTTAGCCTGCGACATATTTAATTCAAAGGCTGGACTCAATGACCTCAGAGGTATTTTTCAACCTATTCAATTCTGTGATTCCATGATATCCAAATCACTGTCAAGGTTTTAGGAAAATCAAGAATTTCAAATCTTGTTCTGGTTTATACTAACACCCTTTCACTCAAATCTAGCACAGTAAAAATAAACAGTCCACTTTAGTCACTTCTATCTGACCTAAAAGTTTCTATGAATCGTCCAAAAATTATAGTATAACTAGATAATCCCAGTTTTCATATTTTTGCATAAAACAGCCACTAGAGGGGGAGATAATCCCAAACACTGGAATACATCTAATCCTAGCTGGCAGAATTTATACATTTGAATCTTTCTATCACCATGACTGCAAAATCTATTTTTTACAGTACATGTATTCAGCGACAATGAATCATATTGAATTATTTTTGTTAGGTTATTATTTTTATTAGGTCCAGCAGATGAATCAGGAGTACCTTGCCAGAGCAAAGGCCTTTCCTTAGAAGGCTCTGTCTATTTATTTAGTAATTAACAGATAATTTTTAAATTACTACTTCTCTGTCAGAGTGATTTAACTTCGGGACTCTAGGGTTCAGCAATCTTCCTTTAAATTCACAGTAACTTCAGCAATCTTCAACTCACTAATTGTAACAGATCACAAAACTCTGGCATTTTTGTGTGCTCAAACACATGTAGCCTTATTGAGACAATAAGAATATGTTACATATTCAAGCAGTTAGGTTATGACACTTACAGCAAATGTCAATTTATTAACCAAACAGAAAATCAATCTGTACTATCTATTGTGAGCATAAAAGAATTCCCAGTGATTTGTTAAGGTCATAGTGACAGTCCTGACTGCTCCACCCCCACTCAGATCAATGTCTCTTTAGCTGTTAGGAGCCCAGGGAGTCGAGGTAAGGAAGACTTAAACTGTGTTGTATCACAAAGCTATCAAGACCTCTGGTTCTCCATAGGAGAGGAACATAGTAATTCTACACATCTATGATGTAATAAACACTGTTAAACATTGTCAAACAGGATACAGCTATGAAAAAATCTTCATCTGTGGCAGCCACAGTGACGCTTGATTATGGAAGGAATTGCTTTGTATTTTATTGTGACTTGCTAGGCAGATTCGTGAGGCTGATGTGAGACAGTACGTTACTGTGGTTCTGCAAAGGTAATCCGTCAAGCAAAACCAAGGAAGATGTGCCCCAGCACAAACCTGTACGTCCATGTAACAGCTCCAGGAATTCCCTGATGTCATTTGCTGCTCCTGTCAGTCACAGAGGTGAAGCAGAGGGGCAGGCCTGCAGAGACTGATTATCTACCACAACAGCAATTATAACCAATGTGAAGAAATAAAAGAATGTTTAGTTTCTTTTCGCATCCCACATGAGCAGTCAGGCAGAGCTACAAAAAAAGTTGTAATTGGTTTTCTGTGACTTTTGCCTGGGTGATGTAAGCACCCGAAACTACTGTATGTTCTACCTGCTTATAAACCAGTACTTAACAGAGGGATTAATATTATTAAATAATACATGCATATAGATACAAATGTGCATTATAAAAACATATTCCCTTGGGTATGCATTCATTTTTGAGAAGAGGAAAAATCAATATTGAGAAAAACGATACACCAAGACACGAGGTCTAAACACTAGTCAAAAAGAAATATTATAATTGTGATATAGGTCAAAAATTTGCAACTGGAAATAGAAGGTGTAATGGTCAACCACAGAAACAGGAATGTTTCCATGAAGGAAGTTTGTCTCACAGGGAGATAAGTAACTCATGGAACATACTTTTGAGAAGAGAAAGGGAAACTAAGCTGTTGTAGTTATCAATCTGACCTCTTTTTAAAAAGCAACAAATGAAAACTTTATCCAGTTTTCTGAAGGCAGGAGATCAAGTGTCTGGTTTTCCCATGCCCTTTGTGGTGGTGTGGTCTATGCTGAGTAAATGTGATGTTGTGGGAGTGCAAAGCATTCATAAAAATTTAGAGAAGCAGCAGTGCTGTGAGAACACATTCTCCTGTCCCTCTCTCGTCTTCTTTCAAAGAAGGTACAAACAGCTGAGGAGAGGAGATGCAGTAAAACAATGGGAACAGCAGAGGACGACTGATCCAGAATTGTCCATGCTGAGAAAGATGAGAGGAAGCCCTGAAATCAAACAGTATTGTTCATGAGGGGTGGAGATCCTTTTAATTGGGAAAAATGGTAGCTGGAATGGCTAAGGTTATATAATATGAGCATTTGCATGCAATTGCTTTCCAGCTGCTAAAGGAAACCTTTAAAAAATGAAACATATCAAATTTTAACAGAGAACAAGAATTATTTAAGCATTTACATGACTGTGACTGTGCAAACAAAACCCTAAAACATCATTAAATCTCAGTTCTTTGTTGCTTAGGAAGGTCATATGAGAACAAAGAAAAGAGGACAAAGTACCAGTTAGAGAGAAATACAAGAAATCCCCAGAAAGCGAGACTTTAAATGGAAACAATTCACACAAAGTCACAGAAAGGAGTTCATCTCTGACAAATCAGATTACTTTTGAAAAATATAGCTGAGCAACTGTGCTTCTTTTTTGCCTGGTCTTTTAGAGGCCTTTTGCCTTACAACCCCTTTACAAAGCTCGTTAAAGATCTCTTTACAAAGTAGATAATTAAATATTGTAAGGACATATTAATTGCACAGATAGAGGACTAGCTTGGATAACAAAGGCAGAGAGCACTAGTGTAAAATAAGAATTTGGGCTAGAGGAACATGCAGAGCTGTGTGCCACAGAGACCAGTAACGGCTGGGAGTGACTTCATTCCTTACACGCAGATCTCTGGCCAGGGTGAGGAAATATGGCTGTAAGGGAGCAGAGGCTGCTCATGACACATAACTGGGCAGAGATTCAGCACAAGGGAAAAGAGTCATAAACATCAGAAAGTCTTGGACAGAGCAAGAGCGACAGGATATGAGTTAGTGTGCTTGAATTGGGAGAAATACTGTTATTAGAGACCAGACCAATGAAAATGTAGCACTGCCCTGACACTGTGCTTCTTACTGATTTTTACTGACCAAGTACAGTGAGAGGGGAGGACTGTTGGTGCTGAAGCAGGAAGTTTCCAAGTGTTCAGCAATAGGCAGAACTCAGGGCTGATACAGTCATCTTCAGCAGCACTTCCAACTTTTTGAACAATATTACAGATGTACGCCTGAATTATTTTTTCAGTAGCAAAGGCCACAGCAAAAGAGAACATTATGTAGGAGTAAGTGGATGCCTTGCAATAATATTTATTTTTAATATATCTAATACATTACACAGATGAGGCCACACCAAAACTGAGCAAGATGTTAAACTAAAAACTTAATATTAAGAATGCTACATTGAGGCTGAAGATTCTGTGGCTTTGGCTATTTAGAACTAATTTTATTTAGCAATTTAACTTCGCTACCTAACAACTGTATGTAGAACATGTGCTGCAGACTTTTGAAGGTTCATTGTTTGCCACAGAGGCATCTTTGTTCATATTTTTAGATCTTTCAAATATTTGTTTACACATTTCCTGGGGAGGACATATCTTCTGAAATGCAGCTTGTGCATCAGCCCACTCCCGATTTATTTTAGTATCCCCCAGCTGATGGGGGACAGATGGGTGAGGGCTGGGAGCAGAGGAATGCTGCCCTGCCTCTGACGGCCCTGGAAGGTATGCAGCTCGCCTCCCCAGACAGCTTTCAAAAGCCTTGGGGAAAGGGGCTAATGTGACTTTTGGTCACCACAAACATTAGAAATCTACAAAAGGCTCAAGAGGAATCAGCTTTCGGTCTTGGCAGCAGGATAGAGGTCACCGAGATGCTGTGGCTGAAGATTTCTATCCCAAAGAAGTTCTGTAATATTGAGGGAACTGGGACAGTAAATTACAAAGTATGCAGCATTATTTTTAATAGTGATGTGTAGTTTGTGATCATAAATTTTTCCTACAGTTCCCATCTTCCCTTGTCTAGCTATGGAACTGAAATTCAATTTTTGTCTCAAATTACACATTGGATTAACATATTTTGGATTAACGCATTGTAAAATTAATGGAGTCTAACCTGCACCAGTGGCTGCAATGTTTTTTGTGTGCAATGCAAGCCAGCTTGTACAATGCTCCATTCTTCTGACCACGATGACACAAAATCCCTTCTGCTAAGAAATGCCCCTCTGCACCTCCTGATTCAGAAGCTGCATCCTCACTGATCCCTCAGGAGGCTGGAGCCACCACTGGAGCACCAGAGTGCCAGTCACAGAGACCATGACATGCAGATGGCATTGGCTGGACATCAAGTGCCCATCAAAGTCACACTATCACTCCTCTCCTCAGCTGGACAGGGGAGGAAAAATAAAAACCAAAGGCTTGTTGGTCAAGATAAGGACAGGGAGAAATCACAAGTTACCATCACAGGCAAAATGGACTTGACTGGAGGGAATTAGTTTGTTACCAATAAAATTGTAAGAAATAAAACCAAATTAAAAACCTTCCTTCCTTCTTCCCAGGCTTTACTTTGCTCCTCATTTCTCTGCCTCCTCTCATCATTGGCACAAGGGGACAGGGAATGGGGCTGGGTCATTCATCATACATTGTCTCTGCTGCTACTTTCTCCTCAGGGCTAGGACTCCTCACACTCTTCCACTGCTCCAGAATGGGTCCCCTGCACAGGAGACAGTCCTCCATGAACTTCTCCAGTATGAGTTTCTCCCATGGGCTGCAGTTCTCCAGGAACTGCTCCAGCCTAGAGTGTCTTCGATATGGCCCAGTCCTTCAGGAACAGGCTGCCTCAGTGTGGGTCTCCCATGGGGTCACAAGTCCTGTCAGCAAACCAGCTCCAGCTCCAGTGGGCTCCTTTCTCCAGGGGTCCACAGGTCCCACTAGGAGCCAGCTCCAGCATGGGCTTCTCATGGGGTCACACCCTCCCTCGGGCACCCACTCTACTCTAGTATGGGATCCTCCATGGGCTGCAGGTGGATCTCTGCTCCCCCTTGTACCTCCATGGGCTGCAGGGGCACAGCTCCCTCACCATGGGCTGCCCCATGGGCTGCAGGGGAATCTCTCCTGTGCCTGGACCACCTCCTCCCCCTCCTTCTGCTCTGATCTGGATGTCTGCAGGACTGTTTCTCTCACATATTCTCACTTCTCTCTCCAGCTGCTGCTGCACAGCAGTGTTTCTCCCTTTTTTAGCTATGTTATCCCAGAGGTGCTTCCACCATCACTGGTGTGCTGAGCCTTGGCCAGTGGCAGGTCCATCCTGGCATAGGCTCTGGCAGACATGGGGGAAGTCTGTGGCAACTTCTCAAAGAAGCCACCCCTGTAGCCCTCCCCGGCACTCAAAACCCTGGCATGCAAATGAATACAATGAATACAGAATACAATGCCATAGGCAGGGCAGTGAGCAGAAGAGACACTTCTGAAAGCTTCACTCCATACAGATCATTTAAACGTGGGCCATTGAATTCCCTCAGTGTAACAGAGTCAATACAAAGGGAAAATACTCCAATCCCACAGTTTTCTTTGGGAAACATGGATGATATCAAAGATGAAGTTGCGGGTTTAGAAAACAGTGTTTTAATGTAGAAATTTTTCTAAAACATTGTTTGCAAACTTGTTTTATATTCGGTGATTCATGCACTGTATTATGCTTACCATCAAGTTTTTCACCTATAATGAGTATAACATATTTCTGCCTTTTTGAATGGAAGGATGGGATAATCCTCTAGGGAAGAACCCTAATATGAATGCAGGCAGCTGTTAGTTCCCAGTATGCAGAATGCACATCATGCCTGCCTCTGTTGCAGGTATGGTAATTGGTATAAACCCAGGCTACAATTAGGCCAGGTCCACTGGGAGTGTCTCATAATTCTGAACTTTCAGACCCCTCAATAAATCTGTTTATGACTTGGACAAACTCCTGGTTGATACCTGCCCTGTTTCTGCTGTACTCTTTGGAAAGCCAGCCAAAGGCAGCTATTTCCTCTGCTAAGGTGGCTTTGTCCCCCAACAAATGATGTAAGTTTCTTGTGTCTTCTCCCCTTGGGTACAAGATTTTGGGGCTCAAACAGAAATCCCTACCAGCTGGTTGTGCAGTTCCACGTGTTGTTCTGCCTCCTTCAGGACTGTGCAGGGAGTGGAAAATGCCCATTTTCCTTCACAGCTTCTCCCTTTAATGAGTGTGTAGAGACAGCAGTGGAATGACCTGGGGAGAGGAGGCTGTGAAGTCCAGCAGAAAGGAAAAGCTGATGGGCTAATGACAGCAGATTCTTGGCCACATGCCTAGTGGGAAAGGATATTTACAGAAAATGTTTTGTGAGAAACAGGAGGAAGTCATTTGGGAAGAGAATAGAAGACTCAAAACCAGAAACAAAAATGGAGAAGGAAATATTTCCTTCCTCAATCTTTCATGATTTCCACTGAGAAGAAAACATCATGGATGCTCCATACCACCAAACTGTAAACACACCAGAAATCAAGCATGTGCTGATATGTAGTTCCCATACTCATAAGACCTTTTTCCTATAACAAGAACATTAAAAGACTGCCTCAAAATCTAAAATTGTGTATTTATCTCTTTACAGTTTGTATTTCTAAAAAAAATTTATACCAGAAAGCTGGGTAAGTGTGAAACCCTACTATTAATGTGCATATTTCACCAGCCTCTAGTACTCAGGATTGCTGATACGAAGTACATAACCATAACAAAACAAAGCTTACATGAATAAGTGATTCTCTCAGCTATTTTGTTTGTTAATTTGTTCCTACTATTTGTCTTATAGTTGCTGCTATTACCATCACTTTTGTTTTTCTACTTGAATAATTTGTTATTCCCTAGACTAAGACAGATTTGAAAATAAAAATTGAGTCTTGGTGAGTTTAATATTAATTCCTTATTATTAACCAACTAAGATCTTCTTTATATGTCTGGAATACAAATGCATATTAATAATGCCAGCATACCTTTAGAAAATTATCATCATAATAAAACCCTCCACCAAGTATAACAATATATTTGCAGGGTAGTACCTGGGGGAAAAGTGTGGATGTTTGATTATATTAACATTTAATATAAAATGTTTAGAGGCCATAATTTATTGTATAAATGTTCTTGAATATTAATGAAGTATTGAAGGATTGACAAACAACTTACATGAAACCCTAATGCAGAACTGAAATCCGTGAGCAATTCTTTTTCATAATTCTCTTTGATTTTCCAGGAGTAGACATGTGAAACTATTCACTGAACAGCAATATCTCAGACTGAGGGCAACACAGACTTTGAATACAAAACCACTTAGGGTTAACCTGTATGGAAAAAGCCATACATAGTATATTTATAAAGCTGACAATGCATGTATTGACCATACAGTTAAAAATCTGATTCCAGTGTTTGTGACTGACAGAAATACAGTGTAAACCAGAAGCCTGCTTGAAGCCTGACATCTGGCATACGGCTATGTGTGGTATGACCAGAAGTATTGTTCTAAAAATCCCATCACTACATAAAGCTACACCCAGGGATCTGAAGTATTCTGAGAATACGTAATGTGCAAGATGAGGAAAGCAGGTCAGTGACTAATAAGATTATGTTGACTGAATTGATAGAAGTTGTACTACCTTTGCCTTTTTGTTTTGCAGCAGCAGAAGGACAAAGCAGTCCAAAATTTGCTAGGATTCTGTTAAGCCTTCCTCATTGTTCTTGGCTGGGACAGGAAACAAAAACTACTAAGTTATCGTCTCAAATTGCACAAGCAATCACTTTCTTTGAAAACCATTATCTGCATGAAATCTCTTATGGCAGCAAATCACAAACAGAAAGAAATTCCTTCACATTGAGAGAAAAATCCAGACTCCTTTCAATACTTGTTTTAAAGTACAAAAGTTGCCACAAAAATTTATTCACTAATCACTGTGATTCCAGATACCTGTCTTGACAGTAGACTGATTTCTTTAGAAAAAGCCTAAGAGTATGAGGTAAGGAAAAGGAGAATTGTCTGAAATTTTAACAATTAAATTTTCTATCAGACAATCTGTAATTTGTCACAACTGATCACTGAAGAGAGACACAGAGAACACAGAACAGGTGATCATACATGCATTTCAAGTTCATACTTTAAAATAGTGTTGTGATACAGTGAGAAAAAATGCCTGGCCATTCATAGCAGCATTTATGAGAGAGCAGAAGAACCTGAGAGGAGCAATACAGGAAAGAAATTACTGGCAGCTTACATGCTGGGCCAGACCATTTGCAGCCTATTTACACTAACTGGCAGGATGATAAAAAGTTGCACCTTTTTTCCCTTTTGCTTTTCCTTACAGTATTCACATATCATCATACCAGTTCTGGAAGCTCCTGAAATCCCTCAGTAACTCCTCATTTTATAACAGGGTTGTATGCTAGGTGTACATAGCATACTTAGCTCAGTGAATTTACTGAAAGGCAAAAAAAAAAAAAACAAACCAAAAAATCAAAGTAATAGTTCATATGTGTGTCTAGATGAGCCCTCCTCAAAATATGTCCTTTTTAGCTCTATTCCAAATGAGTAGAGAAGACTGAAGGGAGAGGAGAGGTGAGGAGCTCAGTCTGCTGCAGATAGTCAGAGGCTGTCTGACCTCCCTGAGCTTCAATTGGATATCCCAAGGAACTCCACATTCCTGAAGAAAAGAAACTTTTTGATCTTCAAAGCTGGATGGCATCCTCATCTGCCATGCAAAGACAGCTTGTCAAATGATACTTTTAAAATAATAACAACAAACAGTAAGAATGCCACACATAAAAACACCTTATATATCAGCTTCATATCATTGTGAAGGTTTTGCAGTCCTTGCTGTATCAAAGAAACCTGCATGGTTTAGCTTTTTTTTTTTTTCTTTAATTTGACCCTCTAGAGATGATAAAATGGGGAAGGCACCTCAGTTTGCATTTTTCCTTGGTATCCTGACTTTACATAGCAACAATCTCCCTTCCTGACTGTAGTAATCTCACTGTGCCCTTTCTAACCCTGTCTGCCAGTACCAGCTATTACCTTTTTTAATAGCACTACAGATTACTAGTAGTCATAAATTGCAAGTTTTACACTTAATCATGACTTCTTTGATTTATTTCTGTCAATGGCATGATTTAGATCACCCTTTTTACCAGCACAAGGGTTGTCTCAATGTATAAAGGAACAGATATTTTGTCAGGCTTATTTCTTATCCAATTATCAAGCTAGGATTAAAATGAGAAAATGGTGATTTTCTCTGCCACCTTTTCTCTTTTCTGCTGACTTTCAGTAACCTTCATGCCTGTTGCACTGCATAGCAATTCTTCTTAATCCTTTATTTTGTTAAAATTTGAAGTGTGTCAACAACTTGTAGGAAAGGTGGCAAAGCTAATTCTGGAAGAATGCATTGGATCTATTTGGTCACTCTGCCAGCAAGCAAGAAATGCCTCTTTCACACTTATATTAATGACAGTTTAGGCATGTGTGTTCTGCCCTCATGTATCAGCAGAAGCTCACCTTTCCATGGATGTAATTAATGTGGCCTTGCCTGTGGCAAAGAGCACAGCAGGTATGTCAATCTCTGTGTGGCTGAGCTAGCTAATTCTTGTCTTTTCATGATGCTGCAAGACTTAGGAGTACACACTCAGAAAATATTGTATTTTCAGGTTATGCTTCTGGGCTTTCTTGAAGACAATGACATCTGAATTGAGACCAAAGCAGTGCAGAGGATAGCATTAAAAGGCTAGGATGTTCTGAATGGATAAATTATGAGTTGTATTTTTTGTCTCATACAAGCTTTCAAGAACATATTGAATTAGAAGTTTGTACTTGTTTTACATTTAGAACCATTTTGCATAAACACAAAATCACCTTGCTGTTTGAGAGATAAGGCAGTAAATAAAGTCCTGAAGCTTATGATACACAGATGTTCATGCTATTAGATCGTCTTCTACAAGTGGTGCCCATGGTCTATGTCTGTCTATACTGTTCTCCTTGCTTACTCCCAGGGACCACACCAGTGTAGACATGACAATGTGAAGCATAAAAATTGTCATTCATTCGTTCATCCATCCATCCATCCATCCATCCATCCATCCATCCATCCATCCATCCATCCATCCATCCATCCAGTGCAGTGTGTGGCTCCAGACAGCTGGCACAACCCAGGGAACTCAATAGGGAAGAGAAGTCAGTGGTTACAGGGTGGAAACTGGCACCATTTCCAAGGGGGACAAAGCTCCCAAAACAAATGCTATCACTACAAAGGCTTAAACAAAATATCACATTCAGCCCAGTAGCAAATACAGCTGATTGTGATGAATGTCGGTACTCAGTTGATATGGGAAAACTTTAAAAGTACTGTTTTACTTAAAAAAAAAAACAACCCAGTTTGAATAATCAAAGGCTTTAATTTATTCAGGGTTCAAAAATACAGATATTTCTCTTGAAGGGAAGGGTGAGAGGTTTTCAGAAAGACATAATTCAGTTCTCTGGCTCTGTCTTTTGAAGGGCTGCAGAGAGATGAGGATTTTTAATAGGAACAACTCTGTACTGAGATGCTAACACATCAGTGGGGACCCACAGGTACAAAGACACTTCTTATCCCATCTTTTCTGTACCTTAAGCAAGGCTAAAGTGGTTATTGAATTTGCATATTTAGGAAATTATTATGTCCTTCTACAACTACAAATATTTCATTTATATACAAGAAGAACTTTGATTTAACATCCAGAGAAAAATTCCTGTGGGACTGTAATTCCACAATCTGTGGAATATTGTTAACAGGGTTAAGCACAACTTAGAAATCTTGCTTATTTCTTTAAGCTGTTAAATTAGATGGACACATATCACATAACATATACCATATAATATAATTTGAAGAAAAAAGGGAAAACTGGACAAAGGGCTATACATTTGATACACATTTTTATTTCGGAAAGGTTTCCTTGGCCAAAGGATGATACGAAAAAGAAATTAAGTACAGCAGTGCTCATTTATTTAAACAGGCACGTCAGTTTGTAACTATACTTCAGATCATAATTAATGACTTTAATATGATATTTATCATTCAGAGAATCATGTATCAAGTATTATGATCACATCCTTTTATATGTTATATAGCAAATATCACTCATTCTCTGCTTGCAAAAATGAAACAAAACTAAAACTCTTACATAGACAGTAGATAGATGGATAGATAGATACATAAATACATACATAATATAATAGATCTCAAGATATATCAAACAACAGATGCTTTCTAAAAGAGGCAAACACTTCCTTTGTTAAGATGTTGTTGTTTTGTAGATCATGTATTTGGAAAAAAAGAAAGAAGAAGCAATGTAATTCTGATGATTGATGCATGGACTTATGCCAATAAATTCAGAGCTGGGCCAATTAGCAATCCTTTTTTCTGGGTTAAGAAGGACACAGTTGATCACCCAACCAGTGAGAACTTCACTAACTCCTAATTCCTGGCGAGTAAAGGAATGCTCTAGAGGCCTTGCACGGTTAGGGGGGCAGGATGAGGATGTTTTGGCATCAGCTGAGCTGAAGACGAACATTTTTGCCCCAGACCTGTAGCAAATGGATGACCACACAGCAAATCCATTGCTTAGGATCAAGCTGGAGTTGAGAAGTGTGGCAGCTATGGTAGCCTGGGCCTTGCAAAAACCCCTGTGTCCTCTAGATCACTAGAGTTGATCCCAAAGGCATGAACTGGACTCTAGAGTTTACCTGGGTTTTTGACTACGTGTTGGATTTGTGGTCAAATTTGCACCCTGCCAAATCAATACCATACTAAATGTTTCTGTCATTCCTTCAGCTATAGGCAGAGTTGGTGTTGTTAAATGCAGCATCTGCTCAAATTTTATGCTGAATGTTTGTTCTTCACTGTTTTCCTTTTTTTTTTTTTTTAATTCATTTCCTTGGATTGCTAGCCCTCTCATGGCATGAATCAGCAGAACACTCAAGCACCAGCCCTGACTGAATTCACAGAGATTTGATGTTTGTTTAATGTCAGCCCCACCAGAATAGTACTGTCCAACAGCAAACTCTGAGCAGAAGCCTATGACTTCTGACTGACTGTGTCAAAGAGGAGTCATCGTCCCTGTGGTGTGAATCACAGAGTTTTATATTCCCACTTACTGCCACACTAGGCCCACAAAGAGCTTCATTCTGCAGTGTTTTTATAACAAAGGACCATGCCTGTATTTACTAGAACCAGAACTTGTATCAGTCTGATCTCAGAACTAAATGTGTGTTTTCAAATGTACTTAATTCAAAGAGTTTGTTCATCAGTAAAAAAAAAAAACCTTCTGTTTGGTACTGCATTCCAATACAGATTGTAAGCAAATAGACAAATTAAAGTGAATTGGAGCTTTCAGTCCCTTCTCCTGTTTAGCTATCCCTGGTGAATTTAACTGAATCAATGAATAAACCTCTTATTTTAAATGAATGTTGGAAAACAGAAAATTTTTAAAATAGTACCAGTGACCAACTGCCATTCTCCTCTATTCAGAAGTAGCCCCTAATGAACCCTGAAGGTATAAATGGACCTCTGTGTTTTTCAGAAAGGACTCTTTAAAACAATAAGGAATTCACACAATTCTATGAGGTCTAACCATGAATACAAAGAAAGATACATGGGATGGGTTTTCATGTATTCTGTTGCTCTTTTACATTTTCCAGCATTTAATAGTGCTCGGGGAACTCTGTACATCCATTTTATGTGGTGGTGTACAGACCCCTTTACCTAGTCAGATTGTTACAAAGGGAATCTAGAGTAATAATGAACAATAAAATAAATTGACCATGTGACAGATGCACACTGTGTTTCAGGGTTGTAGGTGTTGCAGCAGATCTTCAGTTATGACACCCAGATAACTGCTGATGACAAACTGTATCTTCTGAAGCTGCTGCACTCCCACAAAGGGACCTTTGTGTGGCTCTGTGGATGTATGCAAGACCTCCTGCTGCTCTGCTGCCAGCACACTGCCATCACTGAGCCCACATTGCCAGCGAACACCAACCCAACCCTCCCACAGAGCAAGAAGTCAGAGGACCTCACACTGAGAGTGCACAGAGAGCAGCTGTGCACAAAACTCTGAAGAGAAGGCTTGCTGGAGCCTCACAGTCCATTATTTGAAAAAGACAGCATGAATCAGTCTGTGTGCTCCTGAAGTGATGCTCCAGAAGCAATTCCACAGCAAGTAAATGCCACACTCCCCATAGGCATTGTGCATTGCCTGACTGCGCTCAGGAGACTGAGCCTGTTTCCTCAAACTCTCACTTCCATATGGCATTGTCTTATCCAGAGCGGTACCAGAAATAACCAACGAAAGCCTGAGGCTAAAGGAGAGCCTCTTGCTAAAAAAGACACCATGCTGGATGTCTCTCAAGTGCATATTTGCAAGTGGTTTGATTTTTAGAAGGTGTGAGTGTGCATCAGTTTTCATCCAGGGGACTGACTGCAGGGTGTTCTGCTCTTTGATAAACAACACACACACACACATATATATGGATATATATGTCTCTACACAGACATACATGCATAGGAGTCTAATTTTATGCTTCCAGGTGCAAATATTTTGACTCATGTCTTTTGTATCCACATACCCCATGACACATATCTACACAACACACTTAGGCTAAATAAACCTATGGTGCTGCTAATAGCCCAAAGGTGTTATTTCCCATATAACAGACATTATTTGCCACTCCATATAGAATGCCTGCCCTAAACCCAGTGCTTGCTTTGTGTCTGTGCTGCAGTGACTCTATCTCACAAGGCTGAGGATGGGCACCAGGCCATCCTGACAGATGGGTCTGACGGCCAGGAGACCATGTATGTGCATCCAGTGTGGGTGAGACTGAGGAGAGCCTTTGCCAGGGAGATTTAAACAGCTTTCTGTTTTGGCTGTACCTACTGCAAGGAGAAGGGTGTAGGCTTACATTACATGAGGTAATGTAAGTGCAGAGATTGGAGAGTGAGCATCACGTGTGTAAAGAAAATCCATTCAAGTAGCTACAAATCAAAGACATCCACTGAGAAAAAGTGAGGTGGTGTTATAGTACTCCACACCCCTCTAGCTTCCCTTGGGAAGACCAAGCACAACTCGTCATGACAAGTTAATTTGTCTGAACACGCCGTCAAGGCTGCAGAAACCTGTTGCACAGGCTTTCTTCCTGTCCCAGAGGCACAAAATATTTGGTAAAGCAAAGGCCTAACTTTGAAGTAACAAGAAGACACTGCTCTTCCTTATGGAATAAAAATCTGCTCAATAAAGGAACAAGTCCTTTTGATACAAAGAATGTGAATTTAGTTTGTATCTTTAAAAAAACATTAAATGCCCTGTGAACAACTTGGCAATTGCATGAGTAGAAGTTAAAGTACTGCTTTCAAAAATTATCCCCTTATAGAATTTGCATCTTCAGGTCAGGTTTGTGTGTTTGTACAGACCTGAAGAGAAACACCATACAAGCTGTGCTCTGAAAAGTTGAAGCACAATCAGTGTCACTTTTTTCATAGTCATGCATTTTATTCATACCCATATCCAGAAAAATCTACATAAAAATGAAGTCTGCCATCTAAAAACAATTAAGTGGTACTTCAACTGTTGTCTTGAACTACTTTTCAATTAAAATTTAGGCAATGATCAAAGATTTAGCACACTATATGGAGTAACCAGTGAAATAAGCTTATGGAAAAAACAAACCAGTATATTTTTAAAAACATTTAGCTGTTTAGCAAGCCAAGTGAACAGTAAGCAAAAATTGCATACAGAAAAAAAAAATAAAAGAGGGAAAGCATAGCCATCTTAAGGTGAATAAGATACATGAGTAAAGTGATAGGAGTTCTTCCTATACACAAGCTTAAGCACCAGGTAGAGCAAGGGAACTGAGAAGCGCCAAAAAAATTGGTATAAGGTGCTGCTGGCAGTTTTAAAAACATCCACTAGATTTTCTTTTCAATTAAAAGTCATATTCCTGTCCTTAGAGACATGAAAGGCAATTTTGTTATCATGTTTCCTGGGATGGGTGTTTTCCTCTACTCAGTGATCACCCAAAAAGATGATACTCTCAAAGGAGTATCCTCCCACAATGAGTGGATCAGCAATGAAACTCTTCTTGGCCCCCTCCACCTCCCACTACAAGGGCTCATGCTTTTAGGACTGATGTGCTAAACCTTAATTACTTAGTAATTGCAATTTTAAAAATAACAAAAGAAAGTTAAATTCTAAGCCAGCTGCAGCCACCGTGTTGAAAATGGCAATTTATTACACTGGCAGCATGGGAAACCAAGGAGCAGTAAGTCAGCTTCCTTCCTGCTCCAGACTTTTCAGTAGTTTTTATTGTGTTTTGTTTATTGAGTTAACCCTTGAGGACAGTGAGAAGAGGGGTGTTTTTGGAATGCACTCAGTATTAAAGAACTCAGCCACAATGCAAACATGTCGCAGCAACAAATTTGGGCCTGTGCTTAGCCTGAAGGTGTAAAAAAAGGGCAAAGGTGACGTAGAGAAACTCTATGGCTCCCTATTTTGTGTATTGATGTAGCCACAAACACAAGCCACCCTGTGCCTCAAGGGCTGTTCGGGAATCTGTGGACAGCTGAGATGTTTACACATATTTTGCATTGTTGCTTCCTGCATTGTGAGGTATGGAGCTACCATGGGAGTACTCCAGACCCACTTATTCCTTGTAGAGCAAATCCTGTCAGAAGAGAGTTGATCCTTATGGGTGTATTCTGCAGCTTCATCAGGGCACTGCAGTCACAACTGTGTGTGTGCTTATAGCATCTATTTCTAAGTACATCTTTTAAAATCTAAATGTACTTCATAACTTTTTGATACCTGAAAAACATAGTCATTTTAGTTCTCAGAATTTCTGAAGACCTCTAAGTTCAGGAACATACTGTATTATTATCCAGATGGTATCAATACATTAATATCCTGCCTTCTGCCATCTCAGAAATTTTTCATTTGGTCTTTGGAGCCATTTTATTATAAACCCAATTCATCAAATAAAATGCTATCCTTTCCATGTACTCTTCCAAATTCTTAGTGTTCTTTTATAAGAAGGAAAAGCACAATCTAAAAAGTTGCATTTTAAGTATATTAAATTAAGCATAATGCCTTATGCATAATTAGAGAACCTACTGTCTAATATAGACATTGCAGATATGTAAAAATTATTTGAAATGTTAATGTTTAGCTACATATTATCACTCAAATTATAAATTAATTGTTATATTGGGAGAAAGAAATAAGAATAGATTTCCAATCAAAATCAACCACACAGGAAAAATGGTTGTACCATTTAGGCATTCATGTAAACTGCTTTTCTCTTTACCTGAACATGTTCTACAGATTACAAAGCACACATGTTAAGAACAAGCCAGTGGTGTAATTCTTTAATGTTTAATTTAAGCCTTCATATGTAATTCCTACGTTATTCACAAAATTCTACACATTATTCAATAAATTCTACTTTAAGGTACTGCTTTTTATAATGAAATTTTAAAAAGAATAAAAACTCAGATTTTTTTAAAATTTCAGTTTGAGTCCAGTACATTCTTTCTATCAAGAAGAACCTCATTAGTAAAGTGCATTCTTGGACTTTCACAGGCCTCTAGATACTCTGATTTAAAGGATACACAAATTGGCAAGCTGCAAAAAAAAGTTATAAATTTTGCCTAGTAGAACAAATATAATTTGCAAGCTGTAGAGGGGTCTATAACATTGTCTTTGGCAGTCCTTTTCTCTCCTCCTAAAAAATCAACCTTGCAGTTCCTTGATGCCACTCTCCTGAATCTTTGTTTTATTTTTATCTGTAGGCAAATAAGCCTAGTGTTTTTAATAGGCTGCATATCGAACAAGTAATGCTTTCATTGCTGGTTGAATTGCAGTGGAAACCTCCAAATGTAACCAGAATTAAACTTTGGTCATGGGTGCCTCATTACCTTCCCTCTCTCCTGTCCCAGGGATGTGCTTGGGGAGCTCTGCAAATCAGATTAGAACAGCTCGTAGGATTGGTCTTTTTGTTTTGAGCAATAAAGTAGACTTCATCTCCTGAACTGATTCTGATAGATTAAAAAAAGTAATAATTTTTTTAAAGGAAATCATTCATATGTTTGCAAATCTGGATTTTTTTTTAATCTTTCTCACTGTGCTGCCTGAAAACTAAGTTGAACAAAATACTAGAAGATACGAGAAAAAAAAGTGTCAGAAAGTGGGAATTAAGTGATGTCATATTGTAGTATAGCTGTATAATTTAAGGAAAATAAAAATAATTCCTCTATGCATTTCACGTTTAACTGAGTTTCAAAAATATTTATTTTCTGGACAAAAATTGGTTCTTCTTTACATTCAAAACACATCTTTATTCTTCTTCTCCGTCCAGCAGAGAATTTTTTTTAGAAGATATTCTGTTATATAAAAGAAAGAGAGAAAGGAGGCTGGAGTTAGAATAAAAGTGAATGTTATAACTTAGAGGAGAATTTATAAAAACAGATTAATTGTTTTCATGTTTTGTTTTGTAAATATCCCATATGTTCATATTAATAAAAGGCAAACTCATCAATTGAACTTGTTCATAATTTTTATTCTGCTACTCATTTAATCATCTCCAGTTGCCATTTCCTGAAAAGATATTGCATGTCAATTAAGAATGGTAGTAATTTTTGATGGAGTGGAGTAATTTGTAACAGGAGCAAAATTTAAAATACCATACTAAAAGTATCGAAATTCATAAGGTACCAGATGTTCATCAGTAGGCTCCCTGTGTAGTAAAGCAGAATCTCACTATAAAATCAGAAAGTATGTAAATAATCCTGAAATAGTGAAAAATTTAATAAAGATATCTCATCAGCAGACTGGTAAGAGTGGGAGTAATGTTATGCAAATTAACCTCACAGTTCTTCTGCTTCAAAGGAACTATCAAAGCCAAATCAGAGAGGAAGGAACCACTACCATCTGCAATTCAGATCACCACTTCTGGTCCCATCATTAAACTTAAGAAACATTGGGAGCATCCTACTATTAATTCTTAATGTTATTACCCATTTTAGCTCTCATGCTAGAAGTTACTGAGAGCTTCTTAAGACTGGAGTCTACTTTTTAAAATGGCAAGACTACCCTTCCTGGGACTGTAAAGGAGAATGGATGCTGGCAGTTCACTTTTCTTCCTCCTTTTCCCTTGCCAGGTTAGAACAGATACTTCTTACAGTGTCTTTTAAGTTCATGCCCAAGCCTGGCAGTATCTACACAGCCATGTCCTCTGCCATGAATTCCAGCTGTCCAGGAATGTTATCACATAGCAGAGCCTTCCTGCAAACCCTAAATTTGTAAAAAACAAGAGCTTAGTCCACATCATGGAGGTAAAGGATCCTATGCCTCGTAAAGCACCTGAAGATCAGCTGCAGAAAGATGGGAACCTAGCTGGGAAATTAATACTTGATCAAGTCCACGCAATTAGCATGCATGTAGGGTTTGACACTGGCTCCCAAGTTTTGACTCCCTGCATTTTATTTCCATATGGGCAGTGCTGTGTGTCACAGGAACTGTGAAAAGAAGACAGGTTTTAGTTCTGGAAGGATCCCTCATGTTAGTTATCTAGGTAGCTGTGTTGAGAAAGCAGTTCTTTGCTACAAGAAGATTAAGGATCTGCTTGTCAGAGTGTTTCCATTTCAAAATGAGACTTTCTGAGCTTTTCCTTGTTGCCATTAATTGCTTAGTGATAATGCACCCACACAAGACTAATGTAAGGAAGCCTTTATTCTGAATTTTTATGTTAATAGTAGCTCTCCTGTGGCCATGAAAGAAAGTATTGATTTATGTGTTCTGCAGCAAGGTCTCAATGGTGTCAATAAAAAGGTAACTAAAAGTGCAAGATCCATCTCTGGCATCTTTAGCTATCTAGTAGAAATTGCCTCTGCCTGAAATTTTTATGTGCCCATTTGATCTATACCTTATCAGATGTCATCCACCTCTATTATGATTCAGATATCATTAATTAAAAGCTAAGCGAGGAGCATATTCTGACAGCTGCTAACTCAGCAATGTTCAAATATTGATAGTAATCAGCTAACAAGATTAAATGGTGCTCTTGTGAACTAAAGAAGAGGCAGCAAAGGGAGATCCTTACGTATATATTGGTACTTAAATTAATTTTGGACTTCTTTAGACATTCTTTTGCAGCCTGCTCTCGAATATGGCAGCTGACTGGAGAAAGGCAAAAGTGTCCATGAAGCTGCTATGATGGCTCCCAACCCATTGTCCCCTCAGTGCCTCAAGAGCAGACAACCCACAGACCCTTCTTCAGCCTCTCTTCTCCATAGATGACAAGAGTCCCTGAAGATTAGTGGCTTTCAGATTCTTCAGGATCACGAATCATCAAAACGTTGTCTGGGGGAAAAAAAAAAAGTTGAATAATAAAATATCTGAAAGTACTATGCCTGGATTCCCAGGCAATCAGACAAAAAAATGGGATAAAAAGTAGAGTATTAAAGTGACATATAAATTTTAAACTAATTTAATTTTGTTGCAAGTGAAGGCAGTATAATGTCTTCATAACCTCGTCTGTGGATTAAAAAACCAAAACAAAACAAGACAAAACAAAACATGATCCTTCACTTTATGAAGGTCAAAGAGCCATGGGCTAGAGGACACACATACACAACCCACAGAGATGGATTTTTGGCTGTGAAGTTTATATGCAGCTTAGAAGGTTTCTTCCTTCCTAAGATTTAGGCAGAGGGTCTGGTAGCACATGTAGAGTTGATGGAAAACAACTCCTCCCCAGTTACTCAACAGTTAAGAAAGAAAAATAAACAGCACAGCTCACTGTGAAACTGATCTAGAAGTGCATGAAAATTAGAAATGGACTTTGACAGCACCTAAATGTACACTATCTGAATTTACCGATAGCCAAAGCTTGATGGTTCAAAGACTTGATTGAAAGCTTTGATTTCCTGTAAGGGTATAATTGATTCTCACAAGCTGTCTAAATACTTAGATAGCTTGTTGTTGTTGTTGCTGTTGTTGCTGCAGACAAATATACCCACAAATTTCTACCGAAATACTAATTTGTTTAACATTAATGAAAACACGTTCAGTCAATACTGGTTCTAAAGTATGACAAGCTTTCTAAAGCTAGCTTATTCAAAAAATTCTATAACAGAGAAAGATTCTGTCTCTGTTGAAGTATTTGACTATTTCTATAGGAATTGTTATATCACTGTATATTTTATAGTGATAATGTTAAATCAATATACAGGCATTAAAATGTCATCAATCTTTCCATAGCCACGATTGTTCTAGCTTAAAAGAAGTCCTTTTACTGCAGTTAAAACTTCTTACAAAGTAATGTAGCATAAAGTAAAAAAAATTTCTATGAAAGGAATCAGGCTGATATAAAAAATTACTGTATAAATGGACATGTTAGTACATGCAGTATTATTTTCCATGCAAAAGAAATGCAAAAAAAAATTCTCAGATAAATTCATTGAAAGGAGAGAAGAAGCAAGTCACAGAGTAAAGGGTAATTAGAAAAGATAAAATGAGGAAGAGAAGAGATGGAACAAGAGTTATTGTTCTACTGCTGCTGCACTCTGATTTGATTTGAAGGAGGAAAGGCACCATACTAAGACCACTGCTATGTACTCAATTTCTTTGCAATTTGAAAGGGAAAGACTAGTGAACTGTAAATATTCATAAGTTACTTAGAGTAATGCATATGCTGGGAGGTCTAAACATTTTAATGATGCATTTCATTCTGCAAGATTACAGGCCTGGAGGTACCTTCAGAGGTCATCCAATTTAGGACACACTCCCAAGGAGCTAAATCTGTTTGACTGCTTTTGCATAGTTGTTCAACATTTTTCAAAACTTTTTATGTATCTGTAAGTACAGATTTGTGTCCATACTTCTAATTAAATTAGTTCTTTTTATTGTTTTATTTATTTATGTGGTTTCTTACCTCGTTGGTATTACATATCAAAACTAAAAAAAAAAATTCACCAAAAACTGAACTTAGGGAAATTTAAAACTTAGTTCTTCACCAAGCTGAATGTAATAAATCCTGATTTTTGAGCAACTACAAGGATATTATAAATTGGCAATAACTGTATTTCTGTAACATGAACTTTTTAGATAGATTGACCACAAATCAAAGTTTAATACTGTATATATAGGAATGCATGTAAAAATTTAGGACCATTTAATATACAGAGAATGATAACTGCAACCATGGTCAAAGTTTATTGTGGTAAAGAGCTTGGGGAGAGTAAGAAGGATTTATACCTCTACAGTTTTCTCTAATGAAAAAGGGGAAAAAATAACCTATTTAATTAAAAGCAGTATGTTCAAACCAATCACAAGAAAGAACTTATGGACTGCATAATATTTTATAGCCATGATTTTCTAAATATGAAAGAGAAAGTCGAGTTCTAGTGAGAAGAAGGTATTTTTAAGCAAACTATGTTGCTAGCAAAGAGCTACTTCATCTGATTTGAGGAATGCGTGTGTCTAAACCTTGCCTGGCTTTTCCAGTTGTACCAGCTCATCTGATCAAAGATACCACCTTTTCCTACTTAGTTTTTCAATTAACTTTTATCACATGCAGACATAATAGTCACAATGCATATATATGTTAAAGGATAGCAATATTTGTGGTTTAGGGTTTATGGTAGCAGTATGAGGCCAGAATGAAAATTCCAATATAGGTAGAACTACTGTTTTGTTTCTGTGTAGCATTTGGCCTCTCCTGCACTCTGAAACCACACAGGACTACATTTCAGGCCAGCATTTTCTTTTTAAGGCACATGTCTTGTGTTTGGTGAACAGAAAATAAACCTTCCGTTGTAAATATACTGCTCACAACTTCACGTGAAAGTCATCAGTCACAAACAGAGCACAGACAATTCCGTCATTTATAACTGTTCATTCTATAAAAAACATGGATATAGTTAGTTGCATATTTATCCCAGCACTGCAAGCTACCTTTTCTCCCTACTTCTTTTCCCATCCACTTCTTAAATTGTCTCACTAAATGTGTTATGAAAAGCCTTATGACAGCCTTCTGAGGCAGCTCTGCATCTTTGCTGATGGTCCTCAGTTTCAGCTGCCACCACATTAGTCCACTGGCAACACTTTCGGGAGTAGTTTTGTCTTGTCTATTCATACTGCTCTGATTGGCCTTGTTCAAAAACCTCAGTATTAATAAAAGCAAAATTTCCTTCTTTGGGGTGTTTCCAATACTCAATTTTATCACAAGATACTTTATAATCTAATCTAATATAATGTAAAAAGTTTAAAATATGTGAAGATATTAGTCTCAGATGCACTGAATTATTAATATTCTTAGATACATTAAAATATTAATATTTAGGATATAACTATTTTCTGAACATTATTTTAAAAAAATACTGCTGATGAATCAATGCAAAAAAAAATGTTTCTAAATGTAGTACAAAGAACAGATATGCTTCATGGATGAATGATGAAGGAGTTAATTCATTTCATCACATATGAAAAAAGAGAAAACTAGATTTTAGTCCTGCCAAAGCAATCACAGTTGGAGAGAACTGATGGCTCAAAGCTAGAACTGAAAAACTGATAAAAAGGGAACAAAGGCTTGATTGTTCTTACTTTACTAAAAACTAAGGAATGCACTTTTAAAAAACTCCTGGTATACAAATCTTCATTAACAGAGATAGGAAATTATTTTGAATGCTTCATTCTTAGTCTTGATATCACAATTAGCAGAAGCCTATGAAAAAGCTCAACAGATATTTTGAAGTGTTGCTATAAGCATTTCCACCTTTAAATGTAATATATAACTTCTAAAACAGAATAATTCTCTAATAGCAGTTACTTTTATCAAATAGAGCACAAAATATCTCAGTGAAAAATGCAACCCACGGTGAAGCACAGAAATTGAGAGATGAGAGAAATTATAATCCATGTAGTAGATGTTAGTATAGAGTGATCTGATTTGACATACATTTCTTTTCACCTCAAAAAGATAAAGCCACATGCTTACTTCCTTGCATGCTATGAAATATGACAAAAGTTAAGCCGTTGACTTATAAATAAAGGAATTAATTAGTAATGTATCTAAAGTACACTGCACTGTGATTTCATCATAAAAGTTCATCTAGGTTCTAGTTAGTCCCCAAGTGACACTTGCTGGTCAAAGTAGGATCAGAGTAGATCTTTTTGTAAAGATCTTGCAATCCTAGATTCTTACAGCCTAACATTATCTTCATTCATAAGAAAGAAAATATTTTTCTGGTATGATAGATTTGTCAGACCCATGCACAATTTTTTGACAATCACCGTATTAAAAAGGGCAGTTAACTCAGAAATTATTAGTTCTCTGTGAAGTAAAGCTTCAGTAAAATTAATTCTACCTACAAGTAGGCTGACTGAATTGGCTTCTCTCTTGTAACATAACAACGGTTTTTATACTATACTGTAGTTAGGTCTAATTTAATTATTACAGAAGCTTAGAAGTTAGTCCTGGCAAACAGCAGTAGAAATGGACAATAATTCAAGTAATCGAATTCCAACAACAGACAGAAATGGAATGGAAGAAGAGTGACTAAACGCAGTATGTATTTCAGCAAGTTCAAAAAGAATGTTTTTTTGCCTAACAAAATGTAAGGGCAGGTTGGGATAGCAGTAGTATTCATTCATGGCTCAGCACAGACACCAAAGTTTATGAAGCATGTTCCAAATGACAAGAGAGACCTTGAAGAAACATGTAGCTGAAATATATCCAGGTAAGGGAAAGACACTTTTGTAATGAAGTGGTTGTTTGTCATGCAATCTCCATAGTGTGATGAAGATACTAAAATTTCATATTTGGCTAGAGAACAAAATTTGGCCCTAATCTTCACAGTATGCTGCAAAGACAAGGTGTCACATGAGCTGTGCTACCTGCTGTAGTTCCTACGGAAGTCCTTTCTGTGAAACCCTTGCAGACATTACAGACCAAAAGCTCCTTAAAAGTTGTGCAAATTTCCAAATCTATTGAACAATAGTTTAAGGCTAGGGGAACACCTGAGACAATAGAATTGGTGAGTGCCATGCAAGAAATAGGTGAAAAGCAGTAAAATAGGAAAGAAAATTAGGCCCATCATTAGAAAAGCAAAATTTCAAGTCAGTATTTCCTGAGACCTAATATGAAATCTTTCACTAAGAAATATTGATAATTTAAATTTTAGCACTTAAGTAAAAACTTTAAACATTTGTTTAGCAAATTATCTCAAATGGGTTTTTATAGAACCCCACATGCTTCTGATCTGACTGTACTATTGCTAGAGATTTACTGCCAAAGTCATTACCCACCTCTGATTGACATGAATGAGGCCATCGGTGAAACTTCAAGTCTATTCACTAATACCAATGACAGCTGGAATGACTGGATATGGTTTTCTACCTATAAAAGGATTATTTTTGAGTTATTAATTGGAACAAAATGGGCAGAATCATCTTAGAAAAATGCAAAAATAGCTTGTGTTCTATAATTATGCTAAGATCCAGAAGTTTGTAGGCATTTCCCGGGACTCCTGCCAACTGAATACAGCTCCTATCCCACATTATCTGCTCCTCCTCTGTGAGGATTGAGAGGTAGGGATACAACATAAGCCATGCTGAGCATGTGATCTGTAAACTTGCTTCGTGTACAAACTGAACAGCCCTTTATTCCAGAATGAAAGCGTGCACAGATGATGCGTTCAGTCTTGTGTACAAGTATTGGCAGAGGGGCTACAAACTAGAAAGACTTGGAAGCTGAAGTCCTTCTACATTTCTGTCTTTAGAAACAGCAGCTGAGACCCTGGAGGGAATGTGGAACACCAAGTGACTCCGTGAGTCCTGAATGGTCTCCCAATGGCTGAACATCCGAGGAAGCAGCTGGCCCCAGCTGGGGTTAACATGCCAATAACAGTATGTGCAGGATACCTTTCAGGGTCAATATCAAAAATTTACCACTGTTGAGCACAAAGCTTCCACTCCAAGTAGTCTCTTCAATTAAATATAGAAAATGGAGTGCCTGTGAAATCAGCTGCTAAATAGAAAAGAGGAGAAAGCAAGCACATGGAGTGAAATGCAGGCAACAGTTGCTTTTTGCTCAATTAGCTTACCAGTATGATGGTAAGAAGTAGGATGAAGGGAAATAAAAGAGGACTTGTCTTACAACTGAAAAATTGGAGAGTATAGAAAAAAATAAAACCAGTTTATTTACTACTCTCTATCCATAGAGCAATGCTGCAGCTGCTGCTCTTTTGCTGCTGAAAGCCAAGTGGCTTCCCAGGCGTGGCAAGGAATTTAACTTCCTGATTATGAGCAAAGGAAACACCAGGAAACTTTGTTCCACATTGTTCGGTTCTTTCCCATCGCAGCAACTCCTGGAAGAAGGCAAGGCTGGTAATTCATAATTGTGCACCATCACAAAATTAATTTTAAGACTGAGCAATGTCTGGAATAACATCCACTGCTACTGTCTAGCTAATAGCATGATCGACTAGGATGACAATTTTGGACAATTGGTACTAAGGAGTGACAAATGCTCGCCTAGAATCTGACCTCCTCAAGCAGAACCTCTGACTCACTGATCAGAATAAATCACATATTATGTATAGAGACCACAGGTACTCGTGAAATATCTGCAGAAAGTTAAGGATATGATAAAAAGACTGAGCTGGAGACAATGCCTTGATAAAACCAAGGTAAAGGAGAAATTATTATAAATATGTATACCTAGACATAAACAAACGTATTTGTAAAATGTGGTTTTGATAACTCAGATCACCTCTTGTAGCAGAAGGTGGTGATGGGGGAACCATGCCGGGGTTTCAAGAAGTCACCTTGGGAATTTGGAAAGCCTTTTTCTGAGCAAATCTGTTCTTTCCAAGTGAAAAAAAATCTGGGGATCCATTTGGGAACTCATGCAGTCTAGATCCACTGCAGCAGAACAGCCTTTACTAATACCCTGACTGAAAATCCTGTACCTTTTGGAAGTGTCTCTTTAGTGAGCTCTCACATGAACCCAGAAAACTCAAGGTTCAGTTGTAAATAACACCTGGCTAAAAAACTTACACTTCTCTTTCAAAGCAAAAAGTCAGCAAGGGTTGAACACATTCTTGGAGAATCATCAACCCGTGAAGACTTAAGTCATATAAAAACAACAAATTTATGAATTAGATGGATTGCTATGAAGCTAGCTACCTAGCACTGTATGCAAAAGTATTGTAAATATTTTTTTAAATTGTCTTTTTTAAATTACTCCAACAGCAATTCACTTCTGTGTATCAAAAAGAAACTATGCATTTCTGCTTTGTTTGTTGCATAAGCAATTACTCAAATTTCTTCAATCCCTGTTACAAGATATTGATTGACAGAAGTGATACAGACATAGACATCCAAGATGCTTTTCAAACTGGGCAACTCTAAACCAGCATACAGGTGAAGTTATATGCAGAAGAGCACACAAGCGGTGGAACTGATTTAAATGCCCTCTTCTGGGAGATAAGTCTTTAAACAGGGTGCTATTTGTTTTAAGCTTCACTTTTGATTGTCTTTTCACATTGTTTAGGCTCATAAATAAACATTCTAATTTACATATGGGTCTTTGTGCTGCATTATGCCAATTCTTGAACATTACTTTGACAAATAATGGTAGGCAAGCCAGTACAATTAACAGATGATTATTGTTAAGGCAGAAGGGTAGTTGTCAACTGGACTTAACACTGCTTTGATACTAAGTGAAGAGTTTTCTCATAAATCAAATGCTTGGTAAAAATAAGCAGCATAATGTAAGCTGATCTATTGACAATAACTGGTGTAATAGCTTAGCTTAATTGGTGACCTATTTTTGTGAGTTTCCATCATGATGATACAAAACAGTGGTCTTTGTTTAAAGATACATATGGTACATTTTTTCTACATGTTTTTTTTTCCTGTGGACATGCTAATGCTTTTTTGGCATGAAGGGCAGAGACTGTTCTGGCACAAGTTGTCTGTATATCATGATCAAATAAGGTACCGCTGATGCCTTCAATGCATAAAATGTCCTCATGCTTGAATACTGTCCAGGAGTATTCATACACACACATATTGTTGATAGCATAATTGTTGAAACATAAGCGTGATACGGGCCCACCTTGCTGTTGGCAACCTTTTATTCTATTACATCCCCTGAACAGGAGCAAGAAACGGGCAGATCCATGGAGGATGCCAGGCATGACATAGAAGCTTTATTTTGGGGTTTAATGTGGTTTGTATGCCGAGGGCTTTGGCAGTATGGTACATTCAGAACAATGGGAATAATGTGACACGGCACGAGCCACTGAGTAGGTTGTACCACTCAGGTGCTTAGTTTAAAGAGCTGAAACCGAGGAAGCAAGAATCTGGAAGCCTAGGAGGGAAATATGTACAACATTAAGCTCTTTACACTTTCTGGAGTGTAAGCAAAAACTTTGTTACAGCTTTTGCTTTGAAACAAGTTATGCTAACTCTTCATTATTTCAGTTGACCTGGATTGTTGGAGCCAAATTTAACTTAAACTGACAAAGATTTCAAACTGGATGAACATGTGAGACAGTAGAAGGTGAAATTCAGCAATAAAAAGAAAATGCTGAATTTTTCACTTGAGTTTTCTCCTGAAATGCTCTTGAAGCTAAAGAAAGATGGAGAAGATGTATTCAATGACTCATCAATTAAGATGAAGTCAACACTTGTCACCAGTCTCCTTACCCAGAGAAAATAAAATCTCATCCCTCTTCTTTATTTACCTGGAACCATACTCTTATCAAAACCTAGTCTTCAAAGATTCAGGGATGACAAAGTAAAATGATCAAAAATATCTAATTTGATCTGTTGTGGAGTGAGGACCACAATGTAGAATGTCTAAAGGAAAGTTTTTTAAAAGCAGAATAAGAGGTCATGCCACCTGATGAATGACTGAAAAAAGAGGAATGAATCACCCACAGAGGCTTTAGCATGCATTGTCCTACTGCTTGGATTTCTGGATTTGCTCCTTCTAGGCTGTGATCTTGTGACACATGTGCAGCTTGCTTTCAACCAGGCACACTAAGTTCAATTCTTTCACAAGGCTTCTGAAGCACTGCACTCATTTCTGCCTGGAAAATTTTGGACAAAAAGGAAAGTACTCTTTTGAAGTCCAGTATGATTGCCAATGTTAGTGATAGAAAATCTGAAATTAGGGTGTGCATGTGTGTGTACATTTATGTTTGCCTAATTCCTGATGGAGAGAACAAGTGTTTCTGAAAACCTGGGTAGAAGAGGCAATGGGATGGCCTGTCTGAGATTCAGTTGAGGGATTCAGCCACCATTAATTGCACAATAATGTGGAATTTTGTGTTCCTAAGCATAAACAGTAAGACCAACACTTTGTTAGGGTGAAGTTAGTGAACAGATGGCATATAGACCACCAATAGTCTATAGAACATCAGATGTCTGGTATAATTTCTACATGTAAGTGTCCTTGACATTGACAAGTCAATACATGCCACATAGCAGAACTAGGAGCTGGATTTTTATAGAGATAGCACATCACTGAAATGCTGAGAATTTTAAAAAACCAGTCTGGTTATAAATAAAATCAGGATGGTTAGTATTTTTGGTAAGCAATATACAAAAACACACATCTTGGTCTGTAGGCTATTACAAACTTGCTCAATTCATTGCTTAAGATTTGACAGTAATGACCACATAAGTAGTAAAATCTTATTTGTAGTTACCATCAAATACTGTCCTTTTACATTTTTTTTACTTAGGTGTACTAAACCTCTCCTTATAGGTGCTCAAAGTGTTTGTGAAATGTCCTGGTGAAGGCTGGCAGTGCTGCTTTAAGATTATAAGAAAATATAAGAATCACAGAATCATAGAATGGTTTGGGTTGAAAGGGACCTTAATGTTCAATCCCCTGCCATGGACAGGGACACCTTCCATTAGACCATGTTACTCAGAGCTCCACCAAGCTGACCGTAAACACTTCCAGAGACTGGGGTATCCACAACTTCCATGGGCAACCTGCCCCAATGCCTCGCCATCCTTACAAGTGAAGAATTCTTTCCTCATATCTAATCTAAATCTATTCTTGCTGAAGTTTGAAACCATTCCCCTTTGTCCTTTCACTCTGTGCTCCTGTAAAAAGTCTCTCTCCATGTTTCTTGTAGGCTTCTTTCAGGTATTGGAAGGCCCCATTTAGGTTACGTGAAGCCTTTTCCAGGCTGAACAAACACAACTCTCTGAGCCTTTTCTCATGGAACAGATGCTCCATCCCTCTAATAATCTTCGTGTCCCTCCTCTGGACTCGCTGCAACAGGTCATGTCCTTCCTGTGCTGGGACCTCAGAGCTGGATGCAGCCCTGCGGGTGGGGTATCAGCAGAGCAGAGCAGAGAGGCAGAGTCCCCTCCCTCCCCTGCTGCCCACGGTGCTCTGGATGCAGCCCAGGATGCAGTTGGATTTCTGGGCTGTGAGTGCCCATGGCTGGGTCATATCCAGCCTTCTCCAGCACGTCCAAGTCCTTCTCAGCAGGCCTGCTCTGGATCTGTTCATCCCTCAGCCTGTGTTGATACTGGCCAGCAGCACCTTGTACTTGGTCTTGTTAGAACTCATGAGATTATCATGGGTTTACGTCTCAAGCTTGTACGTGTCAACTTGTACCAGGGGAAGTATGGAGAAAAGATTTTCAATTAGACTGACAATACTTTACATAGGTGATAGGTACATCATCTGCTAAAAAGAAAAACTGCAGAAAAATAGAAAAAATTATGAATAAACAAAGTTCCAAAAGCTGCCAGAACTCATATCATGAAAAAAGAACTTCATTTTATAGTATAAGGAAGTGGAGCACATAAGCTTAATACTGTTCAAGACAAGTTTTTAAAGACTTGGATGCTTCGGTGGAAAAGAGGGCAATAATAATGATAACGCTTGGAAAATGCCTCAGTACCCGTCTACAGATAGAAAAGATACATCATGTGCTGTGAGAATAATTTGAAATTGACGAATGCTGCTATAACACAAGCACCATTTAGATCAGAAACCAGATAGCAACTCCAAGGTGGTGCACATTAATAACTCTTGATTGCTTTTGTTAACTGCTGCAAACTTGAAAGAAGCCTTATCATCTTAAAAGCACA
The DNA here is from genome assembly GCA_013400495.1 of Nicator chloris. Taxonomy (NCBI): domain Eukaryota; kingdom Metazoa; phylum Chordata; class Aves; order Passeriformes; family Pycnonotidae; genus Nicator; species Nicator chloris. The sequence continues at coordinate 17,227 of WAAE01005450.1, read as the reverse complement.
GTAGCACCTGATATGGCCTTCTCTATTACTTACTGTGTTTATAACTTTATAGATTTGAGTCCTCCAAAAGCCTGCTGCAGAAAAATAAGTGTTGCAAGAAACAGTTCTTAGAGGCTGGCTGGGCTGGCTGCTCCATGGGCATTTTCCCTCACAGTGTTTTCCACGTGGAAGCCTTGCCCCCACACTACCTTTTAAGTTCTGTGTTTTTGTTTACAAAATGAATAATGAAGCTTGTGAAACAGCTACAAGAAGAGAACTCCATAGTAAAAATCTAGTTGTTGGGTGGGTTTTGTAGTTGTGCTTTTTTTTTTTCATAATTGAAGTCTCTTTTTCCTTCTTTTTCTAAGCAAGACGACAACTCCAATTAACGGGCCCAGATCAATACCATCTCCTATCTCCTAGTTTCTCCAAACTAATGAGTTTCTAGTTTACTTCTCCTAAAAACTTGTAAATATTAGTGATTTTTAAATCAAGCTTGCCCTGCTTTCATTAACGTCTTACAGAAATGGGGGAATCTTCATTCTTTGTTTTCTTGATCAAGCAGCCAGCAAATACTGCAGGAAAAGAACTCAAGAAATATCAAGTCTGCAAATTCCTTTAGGGATGAAACATGAAGTGACATGTGACACTTCTCAGCCTGGATACACAAGGCTAGGCTCTGGGCAAGCTTCTTCCCTCACAAGACACCTCTTTGACAGGAATAAAGTTTTTTGTGTTTGGCATACTGATTTTGGAGTGACCATTCAACCACAGTTAAACACAACACAAGTAAAAATAAAGGGCATTCAAATGAAAGAACACTTCTGTTTGGGTATTTTATTGGGGTATAAATCTTTTTTGAACAATGTGCTTACATAAAATTAAATGCTTTATATACATATATAAAATACAGAAATTAAGCACAGAACTTGAACATCATTAATATTTAAAACTTCTAATATACAATCTAAAACTCTAATTTGAATCTGTGCCTTAACACTATTAAAATGCCACAGGTCACATTATTGCTACAGTATCTTTTGTAAAAATTACTATGAATTTTTTTTTCCATTCCTGCATTTATGATTCCAATTGGTGCAAAAACATTTGCAGGCTGACAAAAACTGAGTTAAGCAGTGTAGGAGTTGAAGAGGATATGGCTATTCTCTAATGACAGGCTTTCAAATTCACACAATTTTCCAATGTGGGACATTCTCCTTATAGACAAGTCATACCTGGTTTGCTTTTGTTTGAAGCCTAAAATGACCAGGAAGAACCAGACTAAGAAAGTTAATTTCCTAATATCAAAATATTAAATCTGGTATTTGATACCTCAGATGCATAACTGTGAATTAAATCCTTGTTTTATTAGAGACTGTTAAGTAACTTTGTCATAATGTCATTTTCCTATCTTTTTCTGTTAACTTACCCTTCAGTAAATACTGCATCCTGAACATTAGCACGAACCCTACGTATTGCTATAGTCATTTATTGCATGAATTGTGCAAAGGATATGAGCATTTTTGGCTCTTGAAGGATTTTCTGTAAGGGTCATCTTTGTTGCTGATGAAGTCAAATTACAACTAGTTCTTCTCAATCACTTTCACAGTGATGAAAGGCTCCTGTAGTGGGGGACATGGCTCAGGGCATCCACGTACTAAGAGAAAAGCAAATCCAGCATCTCTTGCAATTCAGCAGATGGAGGGGACAGAGGAAGGGGCCAACTTGAGTCATACAGCCTTCAAAAGTGTTCAAATTAACCTTGCCTTTTTAGCGCCCACTTACTGCTTGTACGGTGTGCTGGATGAGCAACTAGCTGGAAATGGAAACTCAGTGTGTTCAACAACTGATAAAAAGACTTGCAAAGCTTTTTCCAGAGTTGGACAGCATATTTAAGTCTTTTTTCAAATTTGGAAAAGTAATCTCAAGCACTTCTTGTCACTGAAAGCTGGAATGATGGGTTCCTATTCTTTTCTTTAGTTATTCTATTAACACTCTCCATACACTTACCTAATTTTCTCATATTTTTACGCAGGTCTTCTCTTCCTGGGCAGATATACAATATCCTATTCCTACCCCTAGGTCAACTCACTGCTTGCTAGGGAACAGCAGCATTTGTCGCATTCATGTTTTTTTGCTAAGTGGATAGTGCAAGTTAGAAAGAAATTCACGTTGCAACAACTTCTGCCTGTGGGATGCTAATTCGGAACTCTTTCCTGTGGTTGCTATCTGAAAGAAAAACATTTAAAAAAATCTTTTCAGTCAAACAAATCTTTTCTCTGTAAGAGAAATTAGGGCAGACATGGTTGCACAGAAGCTTTTTCATGAAGCTATACAACTTCAGATAAATACAAACCTTGTGAACCTTGCAGATGACTTCCTCATCATCTGACTGACAAACTAACAGAACCTGTCAGGATTCCCTTAGGACCCGACGGAAGGACATGAAGCTGTGCCAGGGGAGGTTTATGTTGGCCATTAAGAAAAGGTTCTTCTCCCAGAGGCTGGTTGGGCACTGGAACAGGCTCCCCAGGGAAGTAAGTGTTCATAGCCCACAGCCTGCTGGCGTTGAAGAAGTGTGTGGACAATGCACATGTGGGATTCCTGGGGTGGTCCTGTGCAGGATCCTAGGATGATCCTTTTGAGTCACTTCCAACTCAAGATATTCTATGAACCACTTTTCTCTTTCTACAAACCACTTTTCTCTTGAACTTACCTTCCTTTTAACACTAACCAAAGGTTCAGGCGTTTAATTCCTGAAGCTGTACTTCTGTATTTCAAGTGTGCTAACAATTTACTATTTACTACAAGCATTTGAGATGTGTTACTCAGATTCATCAATCCGTGCAACTGCTATGATTCCTGCTCTGACACCCTCTCCTCAACCTTACCTGGACGCAAATTTATACTGCCTTAACACGAGGAGCAGTGCTGGAACACATCATAACCTCCCCATTGTGAGCTGTTTGCTTATTTTATATTAATTGAACCAGTCCACAGCATAAAATCTTTTGAGGTGTCCCCGTGATCACAGAAGCAAAAATACCCACAATACAGACAGCAGTGTAACGGAAGCCTTTTAAAGGCACCTTTATAAGAAATCTGCGCATCTCTTTTCCCCTTGTGCCTTCCAGAGGTAGGCCAGGTTCCTTCCGTTCTCTGGCAGGGGGTCTCTTCCCGAGCACGGCCCCTCGGAGGCCAGCGGCCCCCGGCGCCCGGGGAGCACGAGGCACGCGCCGCTTCCCACGCTCCTGCCGCCCGCCCCCGCCCCGGGGCGGACGGGCTGCATTTTGTTTGTTGGGTTTTTTTAATTTATTTTTTTGGACCTCCACTCCGACCTCCGCACACCGGCGAGCTGGCAGTACGGCGAAAGCCAGCCGGAAACACCTAAAAAACCCCCAACCAAAAAAAAAGAAACCCCGAACCCGAGAAAAAAACCCAGAGCTCCCAACCGGCGGCCACGCCTCCCGGAGCCGCCGGGAAGCCCCGGCCGCCGCGGCCCAGCCAGGGGGTGCGGGCTCGGCAGGAGCGCTGACGTCCTGCGCCGCCCAGCCCCGCCCCATGCCGAGCGGTGCCGGACGCAGTCGGAGATTCCCGAGCTCCCCCCCATTCCCGGCTCCACCGCCCTTGTTCCTCGGGCGGGGACTCGCTTCGTTTCCCGACTCGCTCTTCCCACCCTCTTCCCCTCCTCCTCCTCCCAGTCAAGATGGAGGACGGCAGTTGCTGTGGCCACTGGCACCGCGGTGGCTAGGGCAGCTGCTGCTGCTCCGTATCGCTCCTTGCTCCTTCTAAAAAAACCACAAAAAACAAAAAAACCCAAAAAAGTAGGGAAAAGGAAAAAAAAAAAAAGGCTGGAAACATTCCTTTTTTCTCCGCCCACCGGCTGCTCGCTGCGCGGACCGCTGGCCCTTCCCATGCCGTCGTCGTCGTCGCCCTCCTCCTCCTCCTCCTTCTCCTCCTCCTCCTCCCGCGATTGTCTGCGCTCCGGCTGCTGCCCGCCCGCCCGCCCGGACTCCCTGCATGCACACGCCGCCTCCTAGGTGGCTGCGGGGGGTGGGCGCTCCCGGAGCTGCCATTCCGCACATACCTTCATGTCCCTGCGCTCGCTGCGGCCGCCCGCCGCCGCCCCGCATCGCTCGCCCGCTCCGGCTGCCGCCCTGACGGCCGCTCCCGCCCGGAGGTGAAGCCGGGATCCGCGGAGGGGGCGGCGGGGTCGGCGGCGGGTCTCGCCCGGTGGAGCCACCGCCGCCGGCACACGCAGCAGGAGCAGCAGCCATGAGCAGCGCCGCTACCGCCACCTCCGCCGCCACCACGGCCGGCAGTGGCGCGGGGGAAGGGGCCGAGGAGGCGGCCAAGGACTCGGCGGACATCGCGGCGTTCTTCCGATCCGGTGAGTGCGGTCTTGTCCTGGGGGAACAAGGAGAAAGGGCCGGCGGCGAGACCGCGGCTGGAGGTAGAGGCGAAAGGTGGCCTTGGGGAAGCGACGTCTTCCCCCTGGAAACGGGAAAGGAGGCGAGGGTAGGCGGCTTTGTCAGGTGGCCTCGAGGAGGGCTCGCTCGCCTCTCGCCGCCTCGGCACTGCCCGTCCGTTCCTCGGGGAGGCGGCGGGCAAGAGAGCCGAGCCTCCCCGTCCCGTGCCGGGGACAGCGGGGCTTAGGCACAGCAACTCGCGGGCGGGACGCCACCCTCGCCGACAGAAACGAGGCGTGAAAACGGGGGCGGCGGCGGCGCGGCCCGGCCGGGAGGGTGCGGGGCTGCTGCCGCCCCGGGGCGGTGTCGCCGGTGACAGGTGCTGTTCTGCCTCCCGTGCCGGCCCGGTAGCGGGCGCGTTACCGGGGCCGGGCGGTACCATCCTGCGCCAGGCGGACCCGAGTCCCCTGAAAATGTCCCACCGGGGGTTCTGGGGCGGGAGGTGGGTGAAAGAGCCTCTCCGATCCGGGAAGCCCAGGGTGTCGGAGGGGCGGGAGGGGTGAGCGGGGTCGCAGGTCTGCGGGGAGTCGGTTGCGCCTGCCGGGCCCCCTGGGGAGGCCGGCGAGTAGGCAAGGATGACACCGCTATAAAAGGCAGCGCTTCTCCGGTGCTGTGCTGCTGGGTGGCGGCACAGGGCAGGGATGGGAGAAGTGGCATGGAAAGTGAATGTTGTAAGGAAAAGCGAAGGAGGCAGACAAAAAGCGAAGCTCGCGTTAAGGGGGTGTCGCTGCCTCGGCTGAGGCGGGGCAGCAGCGGCTCTCTGGCGCAGCCGGGCTAGGAAGCCGGGCTCGGCGCGGAGGATCGGGAGGGGAAGGGGGGGAGCCTGTTGACAGGCTGCTGGGATGAGAAAAAATGGAGGCTGCTTTCTCCCTCGGTGTTTACTCTCGGCACGCAACCGGGTAGGGAGGGCAGCTGCGCCCGCCGCCGAGACGCTGTCCCCCGGGGGATAGCGGCGGAGAAGGCAGGACTGCCCGGGCCGCGGGGACGGAACCCTGCCGGCAGCCTGGGCGGCGGCGCGGACGGAGCCTCCCCCAGTGCCGGCTGCCCTCCCCCGAGCGGCGGCGGCTCCTCCCCTCCGTGCGCTCTACCGGCGGCTCCGAGCCCCCCAGGGCACCCGCCGGCCATCGCTCCGGGCGGGGCGGCCGGGCTGGGCTGGGCACTTGCTCCTTTTGGATGCCTAAAAAGGAGAGGCGAGCAAGGAAAATGCAGACTCACCGCTGGAAAGATGAGGCGGTTGGCCGATTTCGTGTGTAAAAAATAATGATGGCAGTAGTAATAATAATAGTAGTAAAAGCTGTGTTCATTGGGTTTTTAAGGAAAGTCCGTGAGGGAAGTGGGAAACGGCGTAATCAGTGTTGCTTGCGGTCGGTGGTGCTGCTCAGTGTGTTTGGTTTCATGAGGTTGAAGGAGGAGGTGTGATTTGTAGCAGGCATCCCTGAGGCAGGGCTGGGAGCTACGTTTGCGTGGATAGAGGGTCCGAACAGGGGGCTGTGCCCCCTCTGGATGGCTTGATGCTCCCGAGGCAACCTGCTTCACATGACAGCCATTGAGTATGAGACTCCTTGTCAAGATGCTGGCCTTGATGGGTTTTATCGTGGAAGAAGGACTGAGCTGTATCGTTCCCAGCAAAAAATCCCGATGAAAGCAAAATGACAGATTAGAACAGTAGGCTTACACACAGTAGTCTGCCAAGTGTTGTTACAAATGGGTGCTTGTGTAATAATCTTGCAGTTGTGGAAGACCCTGCGAGCTGTATTAATATTCAAATTCCACATTTATGTTTGGGTTGAGGGATGCTACAGCTGGTAAGCTTGTAAGTGATGCAGTGATGACTTCTGATGCCGATAACTTCTGATAACGGGGAAGTTGCACTGAGCTCAGTCTTGTAGCAACTGAAAATCTTAAAGTAGTAGAAGGACATGCTTGTCAAAAAACTCCTAGAGCATATTTAACAACTGGCCTTCTCATTTCCATATTTACATGTGGAGGTTATCTGGTTCAGCCTGGGCTCTAACATACACTGGAAAATGTTCTGGCGTCTGTTGTGGGTGTTTGGCATTGAGAAGAGCTCTTTGAATTCCGCCTCTGTACATGATCCACTCTTCTATAAGGAGAGGGTCTATTAAGAGATCTCCGGTGCTTCCCTTTGTTTGAACAACAGGCACATTTTTTTCAGTGAAACACAATGGGCGCAGCGATCAATGAACAAGGAAAAAAGTTTGTTTGGTGCACTTAGGAGCAGACCAAATATTTTTCTCTTTACAGAATTTACAATGACAAATGCTTCCTTTTTCCTGTTACTTGCAGAGATATTAGCAAAGCTGTAGCTGTTACTTAAAAGAGAAAATGAGTAAAAATGTTGCAGTGTTTTCCAGGAGAAAAAAAAAAACCACCCTAACAACAAAAAGCTTGCCTAAACAATCATTTCTAATCTTGGGTTGGTTAAATTGGTCAGTTGAGCTGCCAAGTGGGGTTATTGGCTTTCCTCCTGTCCTTTTGTAAGACTAAGCTTGAAGTAGAATTAAAGTAGCCTGAAGAATGGCGTTTCATTATTTGGAAGATTTTGTTAAGATATTGAACAGCAGCTAGGTTCACATCACTTGAAATGTGCACATTTCCAGTTTTCACTTTGGTTATGTAAATGTAAACTCACTCTTGAGTTCTTGGCGAAATAAAGTTGCAGTTGAAATGTGAAGAGAGCAGCTGAACTGGAAGTTAGGTGGTGGTAGTAGGAACACATAAAGACTGTGTGTCTTGAATGTAAATGAGGCATCCTTTTATTGGAATTGGAAAAAATTGAGGTAGCTTACTTTCTGTTACATATTCGGTATCTAAATCTCATTATTTGAAGTTGAAAAGAGTACCTTGTTAGGTCTGTCATCTTTCTGGCAGGATTAATAGTAAAAGAAGCAGAGTTGAGTGCCAGGCAAAGTGATTACATTTTGAAGGAGAAAACAGTGGTTGTAGGAAGTGCCTTTTTGTCCTATATGTAAGCTGGAGATTAGAAATGACTGTGTAGACCGACAGAAGGATATGGTTTGAACTATAAATGTATAGACAAAAGTCCCTTTTTTAAATTAAAAAGTGCACAGATGTGAATTGAAAGGACCAGTAAAATGTCTTAGACTTATGGAAGAATGTTACTGTACAAAAACCCAGTAGTGCAGGGTCTAGGTGGCTGTGTAGAGTGGTATTAGTACATGTGTTAAGTATACAGGATCTACTTTTTATGAAAGTTATTAAGATAAAATTTTTCAAAATGTATTCTAAGTTTCAACCTTATATTCTGTGTATATGATAGGTCTGAAAACAGCTGACATGAGCAAAGTTGAATTTGAGGGAGTGCCATCAAGTCATGGCTTACAGGGCAGTAACCATACAGATGTTTTGCTTGGTTGTTGTTGGTTTAATCTTCATCTTTGCAGCTTTTATTTGAGTCCTCAATACTTTAGGAAAGGGACTCAACTGATATCTTCAGGATGCAAGAATGAGGGCTGTCTATTAAGTTTAAATCATGTTATTACAACAGTGTTTTCCAAAGTATTTTTGCTAGTTGAAGTTTGTGAATTTACTTTTCAGGCATAAAGAACAAAACTTTTCATCCGAATAAAAGACATGTTGATCAAACTTTTAGTAATTAAAGTTACCTTTCTGGGATGATGGAGATATCTGTTAATACAAAAAGTTGCAGAGAAAAAGGCTTGTAAGCACTTCAGTCAGCCTATGGCTAGACAGCATAGGGAGTGCCTTTATAAATTATTCTGATAAGTCTTCATGGAAAAAAACAACCAACTGATAACTCTTCACAGTTGTGAGATGGAAGTGGATATAATTATTTCCTGTAAGATACATTTTTTATGAGTGGCCTCTACAAACTGCAGTAACTTCATTTGTATATGAACACACAATACAGTTTCCAAAACCGTTGAGGAGATTAGTGTTGTCACCACCTGTTTATGTGAACACTTGCCACATTCCTAGAAGGAACGCAATTTACGTACTGAGCAATGGGAAGGGAACCTTTGGAGGAACAAAAGTGTTCGAAAAACAGAGGAAAAACAAGGGGCCTCAAAAGTCTCATCATTAAGGTGAATAACTGCCCTGGCTTTGCTAAGTCAAATCTGAATATAATTGTTAGTTGTCCTTCATCCCTTGATATGGGAAAACAAAAAAGTGGAGGATCTTGTTGTTTCCTTAGTTTTCATTAACATCACTTAATACTGTAAAGACAAAAGCCAGCATTTAGAAATGTGCTATTTCAAGTTTACAAGGAGGACTTACGTTTTATTTCTTCCTGATTATATTGCTTTATATACTGTTGCCTTGCTTGCTTTATATTAGTGTCCTGTGTGATAGTGGCTGGGATAGTTGACTGCATGTAGTAGCATTAAAAATGCTGTCATAGTAGAGAAAGTCTTCTAGGAAGAGGGAAAGGAGAGAGGGTTGGGAAAGATTGCATGGTAAAGAAAAGGCAAGTATATTATTAAAAGGCAGCAATTTTTTTCAAGAATACTACTAAGAAAAACACACTTTCATTTAGATCATGGGCAAAATAGCTTTCAAGGTAGGCACCAAATGTGAAAAACAAGCCAAATGTCCATCTGAAAACCGTGAAGCAGAACACACCATCTATAAAGTTAAGATAGGTGAATCTTCTCAGGAAGGCACTATCTCCTGGTGATGTGTAGTACATAACTTACAGAGAAGTTAGTCAGAGCTGTGGTTGTTGCTTCCTTGGCATGACAATTGGCGCAGCTACAGAGTAGTTATGACTGTCTAACAGAAATCATCTAATACTGAAGCCAAAAGTGAACTTTTGCCAGACAGCGCTGGTGGTAGCTCACATGACAGCTCCCTACTGTCCTCTGCAAGTACTGGTTCTTGACCGTGTGGCTGCCAGGAGCTGAGGTGTGTTTTAAGAAGTGGTGAGCATGCAGAGGATGTCAAGTATGAAACAAGCTGTCCATTCTTTCCTGTGACTTAGAGTGATGACAGCATTTGTATTAAATAAATAAACACAACAAAAATTTACAGTGTTGTGTAAACTTTTCAAGAATCTGTTACTTTGTGCTTTGAGTTGCGTTACTAAATGAGGAGGTTGCAGCAGTATTGCTGTCATTAGTGCTGGTTGACCTGGGCTGAAGAAGTGGGCTCTTTTGTGAAGGTTTGATCCAATTCCAGAAGTACCCATTTTAATGAGATGGTTGAAGCAGGGTGGTGTGTGTAAATGATATTTTGAAAAACACCATAGAAAAATGCCACAACTTCGTTTCTGATAGATAGTTTCTGATGAGCATATGCAGAGCAAAAATAACTGCAGAAACAATAAAGTTACAAAGGAGAAGTTAGGCTGGGAAATAGCATTGTTGAATTGACGTTCCCTGGAACAATGAAGATCAGGATAGAGAGCTTCAGTGTGAAATGCAGTAGCTGTTGTGCAATTTGGCTTAGTGTGAAACAGCCAAGCCTCTCTGCAGATAGATAAGGATAGATCAAGTTCGAAGTTAGGATGTGTTTGAAAAAGTTGGAGGCAGAAGTCATGAATATTTCGAAGAGGGGACAGAGAATTACTTGTAACATCTGTGATAGCTGACAGTTGATAAACTAAATGCATATTTGGAGTGGAAGGTAAAGGGGAGTTACAGAAAAGCCAGGTCCATTCTTGGAAGGAGTACATTTGAGCTGGCATGAAGTGCTGATGTGCTCAGAAAGGAGCTGACAGAAGTAGGAAGAGACTTGGGACAGCCGGGGCTTTCATCAGTTGCGGAGCTCAGTCACTGTGTAGAAGAGGGTAATAAGTGTTTCTTACAGGAGTGGTTTGTCTCCAGTTAAATGTATCCCACAGCAACCTAATAAAAACAGGTGTGAATTTCAACCTGAAATATCACATGACTTCCAAAAGCTTTTGCACGTAAAATCACTCTCTAGGTAAATAAAATTTGAAGAAAGACTGGAAAGGTGTTCCTTACCTCAATATATATAGAAAAAAATATTTCTCTACTCTTTTTCAATTGAAAAGAAAAACTAAAATAATTCTAGTGTCAAAAAATGTTTAGATACAGACTGCTAGATCAGGTTAATAGGGTGAAACTGCATAGTGATTTTTGGTCTGCATCTTGAAGAAGGAGGTAAGGTCACTGAAATAGCTGTTCATGGTCAGCAAAAGTGTTAAAATAGTAAAGGCACATTGAAATTTTGGAAATGCAGTGGTAGTTGAAGGAAAGTGGGTGATAATTTTCAAGAGAACGGGAAACAATTTTTTCTGCTTGATGTTGGTAAGAACCAAGTATAATCTTAAAAAAAAAAGGCTACGAGGTAAAAAAACCCACGAAGGTCACAGTAGGCTATTTTAATTTAATGACTAAGATAGTTACATCTACTTGTTGTTCTCATGAAAAAATTTGCCTGATTTGGAGAAGGATCTTTGTTTAACTTAACATTTTCCTCAGTGCGGTAAAACCAAAAAGTAGACTACTGGTGAAGTAATACTGATGATCTGCAAAGCTGAGTCATATTCCTTCAGGAAGGATACTGCTGTTTTGAGAAAACAGATCACTTACCCAGTAGTGAGGAGGAGGAATTGAAATGACAGGGAACAACTCAAGTGCTTTTAGCAGTAGACACTACAGTACATTAAAGCATCTGATTTTCAGCCTCTAGAGTAGGTTGTTGTATGGATACACAAAGAGGAGGGTCTTAAATGAGTTGTGTCCGCAAAGTTTCACAGAACAGTCTGAGCAACAAGACTGTACTTTAAAGATACAAAGCCCATTCCAGTGGTTTCTCTGCCAAATAGCTGCTTTAAGTCATCTCATATTGCCTAATTTTGCATTTGTTTAAAAAATAAGGTTGTTTTTCAAGGCTGTTGAGTGGAATCTTCTGAAATAATTTGGTCAAGTTTGTTTAATCTCCCGTGTTGCTGCTTTGCATAAGTGGCAGTAGCACTGTTTAATATAAACAACTGCAAATGTATGACAGAGTTTCCTACTGAGCAGTGCTGAACTGTGTCTTTTGCTGGTACTTCTGAATATGATGTTTTGTAATCTGGACCTTACTGAAGAACTGAAATAGACATTAGTGTTTTATAATTATGGTGGGAAGAGAAAGCAATCTTTACAGGAAGATGGGAATTTTATTTTTTTTTTTGTCTCTCAGGGCCCAAGATATTGAGGAAGCAAAATGGAAAGTAAAGGGAGAAAAGTGTAGGCTTCCAAGATTCAGAATATGTCAGGGTTTTGCTTTATATTTTATACTATAGGTGTAGTATAGTGTGCTTGGATAATTCCCACAAATATGTGCAAGAGTCAGGATGATGTTATTGGCACGTGTAATAGTCTGACATGAGTCTGAGATTCAGGAAGGTTTGTTTTGCTAGTGTGCGTGAGGATATGTGTGTGCATGTATATACACTGTCAAACTAAATATTCCATGTGGCTTCAAAAACTTGAGTTTGCATGACAAATCTCTTTGTTCAAAAGTTGGAGAAAGTATTCTGGGCAGCAGGCGCTGAACAGGGCTATTGTGAGTAATCCCAATGCTTTCTAGTCATCTGTGAAACGACCCGGAGCTTAATTACTCATGTTTTCTTGTAGTCTTAGTGCATGTATGAGCAGTAATAGTTATTCCTGAGGTGTCTGCAAACTGTGTAAACAACCAGTAGTGATTTTTGCGGTTAGACTTGTACATGACTGCTTAGCAATTAGAGTCTGAGGATGCAGGGTTATAGTCAAGTGAGATTTCCTAAGTGCTAAAAATGAACAGGAATATATACTACAGAAAGATGGGGCTCACAGGGACCTATCAGGTAAATACTTGTTTGTGTTTATCTAGTCTGTACCTCACTTATGCATAAAAGAGTGATTCAAAATCCAAAACTTTAGGCTTTTTACAGAATTTCTGCATTTTCGTGGGTAATTTTGTGGAAGCCTTCAGCCTTACGACGTACTTTATCAAGGCATTTGGTCAAAGGCTATTCATTAAGGTTCATGATGGTCACATAGCTGGTTAATAATTTTGAGGCCATCAAACAGTGAAAAATGTAATTGGTGAAATTTAATGAAAGCAGAAGTGTTTGAAGTCTTGGGGACTGCTTGTTTTCAGAACCCAAAGAGATGTTAAATGTTGGGAAGAAATCAGGTGACATTTCTTAAAGTGTGTCCTAGGTAATAAAGGGAAGATACATCAGGAACATCCCAAGAAGTAAATTAGACTAAATGGAGTGTTTAAATACCAAATATTACTTGGCTAACCTCCTGTGCTACACAGTGGACTTCAACCTATCCATTGTGTAGTCGTGGCTGTACAGTGTTGAATATAATTTTCTACTGGTCTTAAGGTAGTAAGTTCTTCAATTTCCAAGTGTTTATCGTGCCACTAACTTCTGGCATATTGGGTTAAGCACCAGTGAGTACAAAGATGATACCATTTTCTGAGATCATAAAAATACTCCATCCTCTTCTAAAAACTTTGAGCCAAGGTCGAAGTGTCTTTGCCCTTTGTAATTCTCCTATTCCTTGAATTCCAGATATATGCAGCTGAAAGCACAGAAAAAAATATAGAAAGCTGTCAGCAAATCAAGGTGAATTGAAATAAATTGCCTGGATTGTCCTGTACTGTGCAGAAGTCGATAGCACATAGTGCGTTGAACGTCAGACTTAAGAAGGTGACAAACCCCATCTTTAGAGGCCTCTTTCTTTTACTATACAGTAATAAAATAGGATATGATTTCTCTGCTAAAGAAACTGAATAGCTATTGTTATTTTATTTTTTTAATAAAGCTTTACTCTCAAAGCATTTATCCTTGCCTTTATTTGTTTGCTTTATTAATGTTAGTCAGCGACTTCATTTTGGTTGATGCTGTGCATAGAGTTGGTCCTGAAAGAATGGAAATGGAACAGCTGCAGCTGTAGCTTATGGTCTTTACATGTCTTAAAGTCACATTTCCTATGCCTTAAGTACTTGTTTTCTGCACTTAAAGATAGTTGTTAGGCTTGAATTTGCCGTAGTTTGCAAAATTCAGAGAAGAAATCAATGTTGTGCCTTGCTTTACTGACTGGTTATCATGTGAGCCAGGCTTCTGTAAGGACAACAGAGGTGAGCAAAACTAAAATTTATTAGGACAGTCACACCTTTTCAGGTGGAAAGATGATAATGGCTTATCTAATGACTTGTTGGTTGACTGTTATGGTTTCAGAATGATGTTCCCCTCACTGCACTTGCTCATTCCCCCTCTGTATCCCCTATGGCAGGATGGAGAGGAGAATTAGAGGCATAAAAGGTAAAGATTATGTGTTAAGATAAGAGCAATTTACTGGGAACAGTAATTAGATAAGAAAACGGTAATTATGCTAATGACAGAGTGTACAAGAAAATAAATGTTACTTCTCACTCCTTGTGGAAGCCCCTGACATTCCTTGACTGCTCCCTTTGCCATGCCGCCCCGACTTGGGAGTGAGCCCTTCCCCTCGTTCTCGGAAAATAATGAGGTGGTACTCTGGGTCCTAATCGTGTCCCCTCCAGGCCAGAACCAGGACATTGGCTTGTTAATTCTTTATATTAAATGAATAAATAAATAAAACATAAGATACCAGTTTTTCCACATGCAGTGGAAGGCTGTCTTTGGAAGAAAAACAAGGAATGGTACTTGATTGAATTTCTTGCCTTGGTGGCTGAGCAGAAAGTTACAAAACTGAACTTCATTTCTGTCCCCATTTTGGGAAAATTCTACTGTTTGTCTGTTGAATTACCAACACAGGAGACCCGAGTCAAGCTTACTTATAGAAGGTGATAAAATAGTTTGTCTCGTTGTGATTCTTGCAGAGTTTAGCCATGACATGCTTTAACCCATCAGCGGAAGGAGCAATTTCTTTTCTAGTACAGCGTGGGGACTGGAGTCAAATTTGCCTATGCTTAACTCAGAACAAGGGTGTAATTCAGCCAACAATAACCACTCGGCGTGTGTGTGTTACCTTTTTTTTTTAAGCTTGGAATCAGATGCATCCTATCCTAGCCAAAGGGAAACATTTTAGAAGCTCTGACGCATTTACACAGATGAAGGAAGGAAATGTCCAAAAGAGTCAAAAGCTAAAAACAGATCAGTTTACTGAGTTGAACTCTGGGTGGGAATTGACGAACTAAATATAAATCTAAATTTGAACCTTTGTGACTTACATAACTGAGTGGTGTAACCCCTTTCGGATATTGCTGCTTTTTCTTGCATTCAACGTTATAGTAGACAGCTTCAGAGGAAAACTTGTGTCAAGCTTTGTGAGTTTGCTTTGCAGTGCTTTAAATAGACAGCACTGAGAGATCTGATTCTCTGTTGACGATTATTGTTACAGTATAGTTTAACTCCCTGGAAAAGCAGATTGTGGGTTGTGTTGGGGTTTTTTGGTTTGTTTTGAAGAACTTCTCAGTGGAAATGATATCTCCTGACTCTACTGAGCAGAAGTTTTAAACCAATAGCAATTAGAACCAGTATCTGTGAGGTTAAAAAGGAGTAATCTTTTCCCCCAGCTTCTTGAAGAAGCAATAAATTTGCCTCTATCATATCTGTACAAGAAAGGAGTGATAACCTGGACATTTAAGAATGGATGTTTGGCTGTCTAAAAGAGTTTGCTCTCTGCCTTGCCACAAATCAAAGTTTAGAAGCTGTCAGCTTTCCTTTGAGGTAAAGTAAGCTTGTTTGAATACATAAAATTTGTGTAATGGGGAAAAATATGGGAAAAACTTAATATGAGAGAGTGTTGTAGATTACTGTTGTGAGATGACTGTGGTAGTGCCATGAAAATGGAGATAAGTAAATTTTCCTTCTCCCTTGAGTAACAATGTACATTTTTGGATAACGGGTAGCAACCAATACAATATTGCTAACTGAAAACTGGCCTTTTCCAGGGTGTTGAAGCAGAGACAGTGCAGTTGAATCCCTGTGGTTTAGCATTTGCCAACTGCTCATGAAGAGTGACTCTTTCATAATGCTATACCTAATTCTAAAGGTTTGCATTGGAGGGGTGAAATACATATATTAATGCATTGATTTGTCAGAAAAACAAATGTTACCATTTACAAATATAGTAAATGTAATAGGATATTTTGGGTAAAAATGGTAGCATTGATCAGATTAGCTTCAAGCGGTAACTCTCCACCCATCACTCCCACAAGAACTAAGGGTTAGTTTTTTTACTTAATACCTTCCCTTTTTTTACTATATCGTTAGCTGTAGAATATTTGCTTGGCAGATGTATAAATAGTTGTGCTCTTATTTGCTTTGTTTTTGTTTGGTTTTCCAGCAGAGCCTGAGAATGTTTGTTTTTGCAAGGTTGTTTTGAAAAATCTTGGAGTCTTTGATTACTAAAAATAGTATTTGTTCCAAGCAGCAGTTTATCTGTTAAAGCAATGAGCAGTTTGTAGCAAAAGGACTCAGCTACCTCCTGTCTTGGTTATATACCAACATGGCAATTTAAACTTTGTATTTATGGAAGATCTTGTTATATAGCAAAATAGGAGAACTACTGTGTTGAAAATCTCGTATTTTTCTCGAATATGCTTTTGGAATGGATTTGTCCATGTTGCTGTCTCCACTGTGTTAGCCCACTGTTAAAAAGTTAAAGCTGTAAAACCCTTTTGCAAGAGCACTTGGTTAACTGGGTGGCTATGCAGCCTGTGGTGTGTCTGCTTGTAGGCAACTTCATGAGCAGGATGTGACTTGCAGTTCCTGTCCACTGAGGCAACATGAGTGCCCACGAGTGTGTTCAAAGAGCAAGAAGGTGCTGCTCTCTGTAATGCTGTATATGTCATCTAGGTAGTGAAAAGAAGTCGCAGAGCCCAGTGTTTGAGTGTGATAGGCAAGGGTGGATATACCTTGATACTCGGGTGGAACACTTGAAGTGCAGTCTGTAAATTGTCTGGGCTGCCAGAGCTGGATTCCCTCTGTGCATATGCTGAAGCTTTGTTATGTGTTGATACAGCAACAAATGAGAGCAGGAGTTTTTGTGGTCTTGAGCAGCCAAAGTATTATCTTAGGCTTTAATTTACTTCTTTGTGAGGTGATTTTAGTACTTGGGGTAGGAATCTCACTCCCACTTGTCTCCTTTGCTAATACTTTGGGCTCTGGCTCCTGTTCTGACTTGAGAGGTGGGATACAAAATCTTAAGGTTTGAGATCTCCTAGTTTAATGAGACTTGTTTAACCACAGGAGAGATGAATGTTAGAGGAGGGATAGGCATGTTTTTCCAGAGTGGCTTTTCACTGTCTTAATTGTTGTCTCTGCTTCTGTGATCCCTTCTTTTGTTTCTTTTCTTCAATAAATAAGACAGAGGTCCAGCAGACAATAAGCTCAATCACGAGGCATCAGTGTTCATCTCTACAGGAGGTCCATTATGTGCACATGGATAAATAGAGGGTCCTGTGGAAAAGCCCTGCAGAGTTTGAGAAATGCAGCATGTGTGCTGTGCTGACAAATAAGGGTTGTACAGGCAGCCTTAATGCTGCATTACTTAATTTTTGAATCCTCTTTGTGGCAATTTCAATTACACCTGGTCCTGTCTCAATTGAGTCATTGTTTAGAGTTTATGTAGAGTTTTCATTAAATGCCTTACTGGATGATAGTAGATGGCATTGGTTTTATCAGGTGGCACTGGTTACGATGTTATATCAGAGGTATATTGGGACTAGAAATGCATTAATTCACTGTGTAAAAAAGGCAAATGTATAAGCTGCTTTGTTAGATAGATATATTGAAGACAATTAGATACTTTACTACTTTTTTTTAAATTTTTTTT
>WAAE01005449.1:46372-106148 GCA_013400495.1 Nicator chloris | reverse complement strand
TCTGTGTCACTGTACAAATATTGTGGTGGACCTGGTGGACATGAAACGCTGGGCTGGGGAACCAGGGGAGCTGGACTATGGACTCAAAGTACACAAGGGCACAGGCAAGAAGTTTGACTGCAGGGTAAAGTAACAGACCCTGCAACCAAAAATGTCCTGAGTGCTGCCCATAAAGGGCTACGGTAGCCTTAAACTGGGATGCTTTGCATTCTGAGGTCTGATCCAGGAATGTCAGCATTCTGAAACAGTCTAATATGATGTTTTCATTTTCAGACCTGTTGTGCTAAAACAAGTCAGAAGTATTGAAAATTTCATAGGACTTCCAAACCATCCGGTACTGCCAGAGTTCTGCTGATGTACAACAAAGTTTGTAGTAGCAGACCACCCCAACTTTTCCAGAGGTCCTCTCA
This sequence comes from Nicator chloris, assembly GCA_013400495.1. Taxonomy (NCBI): domain Eukaryota; kingdom Metazoa; phylum Chordata; class Aves; order Passeriformes; family Pycnonotidae; genus Nicator; species Nicator chloris. The sequence continues at coordinate 105,738 of WAAE01005449.1, read as the reverse complement.
AATTTCAAAATCTTCCCAAGATCTGGCCATGACATCCATGATTTTTTTGTTTCTACCTGCATCAGCATTGTATATTTTATGTAATAAGTTATGAGGAAATAAATTTAAAAAAATGTTTTAAATTCCAGTGAAATTCCTTTGTTTCAAATTACCAAGAAATGAGTAAGAAGAGAGTACAAGTGCTGTGCTTGCTTCACACTTTTTATGCCTCTTTGATTCACGAGAGGAAAATTTCATTGTATGTTTAAAGTTTTCAAATACGTATATTACTAACGAAACAAGGATTCTTACAATCAGCAAACATTTGTTTGGTTTCCTCCTTGCCTCCTGTCTCCTTACCTGACCCCCCCCAGCTACCACACACAGTTTTAGCAGAATATTTTGTTGGCTATAATTAAACTATGTGTGTTAATTAGGATTAGATTTTAAATGCACTTCTTGGGAAGTAGAAGAAAATACAGAATCTGAATGAGCCCAAATTGAGATGACATTTGAATTTCCACAGAGGTTTCCATAATCCTAATTTCAAATTGACTGTACTTCCTGAACAGTAAAAATCATTTTCAGTTATTTATTCAGATATTAATGACTTTTTTTCAGTGGGTAGAAAAATGTCCAGTCCCATTGCTGACTCCTTAAAATAAATGGATACCAAAGAAGATTTTGACTGGCAATAAGTTCCACAAAACCAAAGTACCCAGAAAGAGGACATCTGCAAGGATGTACAGAATCTCTAGTTCATAAAGATTATTGCTGTTGCTGTTGGACAGAACACAGGAGGCTGATCCATCACACCTGTGTGTGCCACCACATACTTACGCTCCTGTGCTCACAGTGGAGATCTGTAGAATCTCTCATACAAAGCCAATGCAACCTGGCTCTGCACCAGGAAAGCCTAAATTATTCATCGTGAAACCAAGTAGAGCCTGAGGGTTACTTTGACTTAATGGCAGCTGGCAGTGTCCCCAAGAGACTAAAACAGCAGCCATTAACCCATGTGCTTATTTGATTTTTTTTCCCCTCTCTTTTATCACAATCTCTAAACCAGTTTCAGGGAGGGGTGGCATCTCACTCTCTGCTGACATGAACTCCTTTTGCCTGGCAGCTGATGGAGTCTACTGGAGGAATGGCATGGCACAAGAACAGCATGCTCCATGAACAGATTCCACACAATAGCTTCATTCACAACATTACTATTGGCCTGGTAACGTTGGACCCAGATTTACGAACTGGCTGCAGAAAGGAGCTTATCACTATTATTAATGTATGTCCTTCTGGTCTGGCCAGGCCTTAGAATTTTTGCTGAAGGAATTCATGTAATTTAAAGCCCAATCCAACCTGATTTGGGAATAGTCCTAAATGATGTAACTCATAGTTTGTTCCTGGCCACATCTGTGGCACAGAATGTTCCAAAAACATCAGAAAGGATATGTCTGAGCAAGTTTTTCATTTTCTTACTAAAAATTTCTAAAATAATTAATAACTTTTAGCAGTGAGTTGGGCTGGGCTTGTGCAGACAGCTTTCATACAAGCTTCTCCATACTGCTCTGCCAGTGATCTGTAACATAAAACCAAGTAAGTGAAAATTAATCTCTTTCCACAATGAAAAAAAAAAGAAAATAATCTATTCCTTTTTTCCAATTTGTCTCTCCCACTTCATCATCAATTATACAGCAATGCTGGATCAAATGTGAGTAACTGGGTTGAATTCCACCAACTTGTGAATAAGGAACATGATAAGAGAATAGCATGACTGACTCTGGCACAACTATTTATTCTTCCATGTGGTGTATTTTTGTTTTCATACTACACTATGAGCTTTTTTTCCTACAAATTTAGGTCATGCTCCACCGTTGGCTCTTGTCAGAAATTCCCTAGTCCATATTTATGTATCCTGAGTGTAAAATCAGAATTGCATTACTTAAATTTGTAAAAAAAAATCAATGGTACTTTTGTACAGCATGGGACATTGGAACTACATTTACAAATGACACACTGCACAGAGGTACCAACTACTCTCAAGGGGAAAGGAGAGAAGGAAAATCCTACATGGATCAGCCAGCCCTTCAGGCAACTGTTTACTTCAGAAGCAAAACCAAGGAGACCTTATATGAGTCATAGGTCAATGCTTTCTTTGGATTTGCATTTGAAGAGCCAAGCATCTTGAGTCAGTTGGATCCATCCTGCCTTTAAGGCAAACCAGCCAAAAATCTGTACCTGAATTGCCTGGCGAGATTCTGCCTCTCTCCTGACTTAAATCAGATTGGGAGGCAAAAGTAGATGCTGGGAAGAAGAATTCAGCATGAAGCATGAGTCTCAACTTCAGCTTACTGTAAAGCCAAACTGCAGTCCTATACAGTCCTACCTGTAGAAGGGCTCCAAATCAGAACCCTGTAAAACAGGCATATCCTTAGCAATAACAAGTAGCAGCAACAAGAAATAACAAGGATTTGGTGTTTTTTAGAATCTCACAGCTTCCTCTTGTCACTAAGAACATGAACAGCTCTTCCCAGTTTGCCTAGGAGCAATTATTCAATCTAGAATAATGAAGACAAGAAACCCTTTAGCAAATGTCATCATCCACTGTTCACCACCATCAGCAAAAATGGCACCTTTGACTCACATTCAATTGATTAAAGTTTAAGTCCATAAAAGCTGCCCTCACATCATGTTTAGTGTTACTTATTTCATTAAATGTCAAAGTAACTGGTAATTAGTTCAATAGAATTACTAAATATTATTACTTCATATAAAATGCTCCATAACCTCTCTGCACATCAAAGCCTGTGATTTACACCAAAATCATTGCAAGTCAATGCTTCCGCACACCAGTATAAAATCAAGATGCCATACAGTGTATTCAGCTAAAATGAAATCCCTTTTGTTGATTCCTCCTCTTCAGTTTTTCTGAGTATGCGCTTCAATATTTCTGAGAATTTTAGGCTAACCGTATCTTGCCTAAAATAGACATCTTCAGATGCAGTGCTGGCAATCCAAGCTGTAATAACAACAAAACACCTTTCAGTGCTCTTACAACTGTAGACATAAAGGCCCTATCATGCCTTCCACTGTCAACCGATATCACCTGCAGTGGGAGTCACATGAAACCGAGGTCAGAATTTGGCCTACAGATAAGGAAGCAGTGCCAGCAAAGCATTTCCACTGAAAAGTCAAAACAAGTTTACCAACTAAACAAAGTAGATTTCCTGAAAATGACAACAGGTATAGGTGTAATTTCAAGAAGAACTTGAGGGTTTCATCAGCCCTCTCTTTTTTTCACTGTCTTTTGAGAAACAACTCGTTTTATCAGAAACTGCATGTGTGTGCTTGCATGTGTGAACAAAGAGTCACTACAGAAGTGAAGTGGTAACCAACCTGAGGTTTTTCTCTTTTGTTTCCTGGCTGTGAAAGCCTTTTTTTTTTTTTTTTACTTTTATTACTGTAATTATAAAATTATGGGAGGGTGTCTTATGTTGGCCATCATATGCAGGATTTTTACTGCAAAATTTTATTAGTGGTTTTTCACTTACGTGAGTGCATATGACTGTAAATACTCAGTGTATACATGCACACGCAGATTTTTGTGCTGTGATGTATCTGTAGGTCTGTGTATGCACACATACAGAGAGAAATATGCACACATATAAATACATTGTGGTACAGCTGTGGTAGCTGCAAACAGCTCGATGTAGTTGTACAGCTATTTGGGGTAGGTTGTACTCAAGAGTATTTCATCAACACATATGGCAAAAGCAAAGGAAAACAGAAATCTTTACATGCAGGTGTCTGTTCGTGGCTTTATCAGAAAATGCAGTCCAGTGTTTGATAGGTAAAGGCTGTAAATACTGTAAAAATAGAAACTTTATAAAGCCTTTTGAAATCTTCTGGTAAAAGATGTGAAGCATTGGTACCACTTCTAAACTCTTCATTTACTGAACCACCTCTGGGGTTTAAAAATACGTAATCCATGCCTGAACTGACAAGTTAATATCTCTTATTACTTAACAAAATAGTAAAATGTATACTTACTGCAGATTAATCTAACAGATTAATATGCCTAAGGAAGGGTTCTGGTTGGTCTGTCATGTCTATGTCTGTCTGACAAACAGTTCTAGGAAGGTTATTTGTATTTAAGATACCTTACTGAGAAGTTGTTCTTGATGCCATAATTTTCTTCTTTTAGAAAAAGTAGATTTTTTTTTTTCTTAAATTAACAAATCAGGAAGTTGCTGACTTTCCGGAAGCTTCACCTGAAAATAATATATCCACGAAAAGAAAAACAGTAGTTTAGTTGTGAAAAAAAATATCTGGTTTCACAGAAAACGAAGATTTGGCAGATACTAACCTTTTGGAATGAAGGTAAAGTTTCAGTCTAACTCCTGACCTAAATACCTTGCTTACATATTAAACAAGTATCTTGGAGGAACAAGTCTCAGGATACCTTGCATAATTTTGACACAGTAGGAGAAACTCAGCCTGAATCTTTATCATTGGCTTCCTGGAGCATCAGCAAAACTCCTTTTCATTAGCCAGCTCTGCCCCACCTCCTGTCCAGTCTCTGCCCCACCTCCTGTCCAGTCTCTGCCCCCCAGCCCTGCCGTCCTCAGCCACCTCTTTGCCTAGGAAAGCTGAGCAGCCTGCTCCCTAAAGCTGCTGCATAGACAAAGATACCTGAGTGAGTTTTATACCTAGAACTACATGGCAGAGCCACATTGTCAAGTCTGATCTTTGGCTTTATCAAGGAAAACCACGGAGCGCTGAAACTTTGTCTTTTTTTTCTCCTTTTCTCTGAAGCCTGTGTTGAAGGGTACGTGTTAGTATGTTTGGTGGCATCCTCCTCATACTCAGAGTCTTCTTTACTCCTTGGTCACGGCCTCATGGAGTCACAGCTAGATTTGCCAGATCATGCACTTTTGGTTGCCTGTCTTCGGACAGCTGAAGTCAGATTCCCAAAGTTAATCACAGTTTCCTGGAAAAATGTAGCATTAATTTTAAATGCAAATTATTGAAATGTGTAACTAGTAATTCATATTTTCTAATTAATAAATACTGTGTGCATGATGCATTAGTAACGCTATTAAATATTTATCTATAGCTGGAGATATTGTGAATTATAATAAATTGTGGGGGGGATTCTATTAGCTTTTTTTAAAGAGAAATAAAATTGAAATTGTGATCAATATAATGAATACATGACATTAAAATTCCTCTTGCCTCACAAAACCATATCTGTTTATGTGTTTTATGAACAAATCTCATAAAAATGTTAGCAATATTTAAAAACAAAATATGTTAAATAAAAATATGGAAAGTAAATTTAAATATTTAATGATATAATTAAGTCTTATTAATGCAATGTTCTTTATTTTTTTAGATTAAAAATTCACAAGAATTGTCATCCTCTTTCATCTTAATCAGATGGTATGTTTGTCATAATTATTTGTTATGTATTTTCATTAACATTTGATGAATATTAACTTTTCAAAATAGAACAATCTTTTTCCTGAACAAATCTGCTGGAGCAATATCAGGCCAAGTGCCCTGTGCCTCTGCTGCAGCCCCACTGAGGAGGCAGTAGAGTGACAGGAGGATTCTCACCAGCTTCAAGGACTTTTCCCTCAAGCCCATTGCCAGGTGCTCCTCCATGCATGAAGACAAGTATGCTAAGTTTGGGTTTTCATGTCCAATTTGCATTTCTGCTCATCTGGGTAGACTTTCAGCCATGGCAAACTGATATAACTTCATAATTATCCCAGTTCAGAGAAGGTGAAGCTTCACAAAATCTCTCCTCTGTCATCCTCTCCTGATGCTGCCTCTCCCCATGTGCCTCTTCAGAGCCCAGCTCACCATTGAGCCTCTGAAAGAAGCATGGGGAAGGTTTGGAGAAAGCACTGTGAGACTTTTGAGAGTGTTCATGGCCTAACTTTCCCCTGTTTTTCATGTCTGCTAAGCATTACTCCTCTGGAAAATGATTGCATACAGGCAGCATCCAGCCCTGAGCTGTGCACACTGCCCATGCAGCAGTGGGGATGCCCATAGACAGTAAAGGCAGTGGAAAATGAGATCCTCTCTCCTGAGGGCACTATTTAGCTCCTGGGTCTTTTATCTTGCTCAACTCACATCAATGGGACTCCATGTCCAGTAACACAGGAAGAGTTTTGATGAAATAACGCCTTTTGATGAAATAATGACTTTTGATGAAATAATGCCTTTTGCATTATTTCAATATGTTAAGTCCCGAAACATCTACAAATCTGCCCAAAACCTTGTTATTTACTTTAGCAAAGCCACTGCGATATCACCCCATGACTGTTAAAATACTTCTGAGTTGAATAAAGAGAAAGCTAAAATATTATTAGAGACTGGGAATTTAGACATGCAGTCCTACATTCCACCAGTATTGTTTACACAAAAGCATAGCATCAGATTATTTTTAAGACTTGATTTTATCTCCTTTTCAATTATGAAGGATAAAATAAAATTGAGTGACTGAAAGGAATAAATAGACAATGAAGGATCAGGATTTTTTTTTTTGTATATAAAAGCTCCTTATTAAAACGACTGTTTCCTTCAACTGCTTAATTTAATTTCTCTTAAGCAGGTTTTTACTTGTTCTGCTCAGACTAATGTACAGGTATCAGATGTGTTAATATGACACCTCACGGGTCACACCCTGAACTTGAAGAACCACTTTAACCTCTTCATTACCCTGTGGACATAACCTGCACCTCCTCCCATGGGGCTGCTTGCCCTGACCTACAGAGGTGTGGCTTAGTGTGAAAGGATGCATCAGCAGCCAGGAGGCTTCACGGGGTTCATCTGTCCTCTCTACCCTCTGCATAACTCTTTGGGATACTTCTTCACTGCTATGACTGCTGCACAAGCAAGGCGGGTGATCACAGTTAGACAACTGTGCAAGGCCAAAGCTAAAATATTACTTTTTAATCTGTTGCCATTGATTTATATTTTGTACATTGAAGCTAGTGGGGATTAGGCATTGCACAGGAATATTTTTAAGAGAAAATGCTCATTTGCCCTGCAAGAAACCTCTCTGATAGACACTTACACTGTGAAAGTATACACAATATTGTCATGAACTAACCAAGCACTGAAATTATCTATATCCTAGAGAAACAGTCAGCTACCTGAGGGCTTGTTTTATGGTATGATTAGGGCTGAAAACAAGTTTTATTTGACAACTTGATAAAAACAAAGGCAGAAGCAATAGGGAATCAGAGGTGTGAGGGGGGTCACAGAGAGAACAGCTACTAGAAGCACAGGCCAGGGGTGAAGCAGGCAGGAAGCAAGTGGAGGACAGGATCAGAGGCAGGAGAGCTAGAGCAGGAGGAGGGATGCTTGTGTAAACTTTTCATGTTATCTACACAAACCCACAGTGTAGCTGAGCCACCGGAGAAAGGGAAGCCATGATTTCTGAGTAAACTTCAGGAGAAAACAGTAATGCCTTTGTTACCTTAATAGTGACTTTATGGTAAAAAACCTTCACTGCCCACTCTCCAGTTACGAGGTTTCCGTATTGTACAGGCATTTGTGAGCAGAGACAACAAACTGCCTGGTTTTGTTTCCCTTCACTTTCATTTGGAGACATTTTTCCACTGTCTACTATTTGGAGCAAGTAGGTAAGGGTCAAGGGACTAGAGTTCAACTCCAACTTTGAGCTACTGGCTCACTATGTGACCTGGAACAAGAAAACCAGAGAGATGGCAAACTCCCCTCACTTCCCCAGCGTTACCTTGAAGTGCCTCTGTGCCTTTTGCTGTTTAATGGGAACAGGAAGCATTTGGTGGAGTATTTGCAGATCAAGGAGGGAAATATGCTTAAATTATGAAAAGTTAATTGTCTTTCTGTTTATTATATGTAGGTGCAACGACTCCACAGGCAGGTTTGAGCATTTTTTGCAATTAGGTTCAGAAACAGTCTTTTGACTCAGCAGACTTCTGAAGGTTGAAGCTGGTAACTTCATGTGGACAGAGCACGTACCTAACAGGAGTGGGATTACAGTTCTCGGTAGCTGCTGAATTTCAGCAGTAATTGCCTTTCCCATTTCACCTTCCCTTTGAAAACTTGCAGGTTTTATTAACATAAAAAAGCCTTAGGAAATATTGTGAGCTGTATTTTATGGAGAATTCTGACACAATATACAGGTATTTTCCAGCAGTTGACGCCTTTTTAGAGGCTGTTGGGTTAGCTGAACAAAAGAGGCAAACTTCAGAATGGCTGAACCTCTTACAATCACTTTAACCTCAAACCAAAATAGTAAAACGTATCTACAGGCTCCTAAATGCTTGTGATCCTGTGGATGTCAGTCAAGGAATTCTTGCATTTTCATCAAACATTTACTCTCAGGCAAACATGACAAAACTCTAATATATTGCTTTAAGTCTTCTGTAGAACTGAGTGGAGAAAAATTTTTTTATGTTCCAACCAGCCACAAAGACAGTGGAAGAATGAGCTGTGGAGCACAATCACACTGAATATCAATTCCCTGGCTTTCCTGTTCAGAAGACATAAGGGGAGATAGAGAAGAGCCTACTTTTTCAGTGATACAGGCTTTTTCTTATATCTGCACTGTTGATTCATCCTTCCCATTCAGAAACAAACATAGACTGAAACTGTAAGCCAGCTCTTACTTAGAGTAAACCTGTTGCTGCCCCTGAAGAAATTTTGTTTGCAAGGAAGAGATTACAAGGATTTATAAGGGGAGATTAGGAAGAGACCTCTCCATTTCTTTTTCTTCCTAGTGCATTACTTGGGAAAAGGGAAGTTATGCTTTCCTTCAGGTTTGGTCCTTACAAGAAAATTAGAAAATAAGGCATAAAGTAGACTGGCTACTCCTACAGGCTATTAAGCTGTACTGTGGAGGAGCAGAAGAGGAATACATTATGCTGACCATTTTCACAGTGAAAGTGGAAACTCAGAGAAAATGTCTCCTGGGGGTTTTTTTAGTGTTGCGGCTCCAATGTACCTCCAAGAAGGCAACAAGACACAATCTAATCTACAGTGAATGATCAGTGAGGTAATTAGAAAAAAAAGAGATGAACACAAGTTTATTCCCAGGCTTTTGATGCTGTCTTTGGCGGGTATTATTCTCCCTTTGACACCTCTTAGATCACTCATTAACCATAAAAGGAGCCACGCCCATCCACTAATTATTGATAAAGTCCATTATATGATTATATTTCAGAGATTAACATTATTGATTAAAGGCACAGAAGAAACAATAATCACTTTTTAGCTGAATGATTTTGCTACCATATCATTTGTAATTTTATGATCACTTCACCAAAAGGCAACAAAAAGCTTAAGGTGTATCAAGCAAATTAATAAGAAAGGGAATTCCGGGGAGAACAATGTCTTTAGTGAGGAGCAGAATGGCAGAGTCACAAAAGTATTTAATTGCTACAGCCAGCTCAGTTTCCAGTGTCAGTAGCAGTGAAGGAGTTAATACTTGGGTGTTAATCAGACAGAGAATTTCCTTGTGACATGAAGTGCTTGTAGATAAGCAGTAATATGCCTTGTTTTACAGGTTTTCTGTAGCTGGGGCAGGGTCCCTTGTTGCACAGCATATATTGAGAAATATGGATACACAGAACAGAGGTAATAGCTTTCCATGTCACAGCAATATAAACCAGACAGTTTTTATAAACTGGAAACATGGCTTTAATAGTAGTTCTATACAAGAAATATCTCTCTGAAAACAATTATATAGAAGGGAATTTTTCCCCCTTCCTAAGCAGAGGTGAAAAGGAAAGCCAAGCAATCCACATAAATCTATTCTCAAGCCTCATGGGCAATCCCATAGGTGAATTATGAGTCATAATAAGAATTATTTGTTGTACTACTGTATGCAATCAATCAGCAATTCAGACGTAGAAGATTTTTGCCCTCTGTCTCTATCAGATAAACCCCATAACCCTTTTCAGAGGACTTTAAACCAGACGTAAATTGATGTGAAGCATGAGCAACTCCCAATACAGCCATATTCAGAGTGACACTTCCCCTCCTTCAGGGGTTCTCAAACTTCCTCTACTCAGAATATCAAAGTAAGAAAAAAAAAGGAAAAGAAAGGAAAGGAAAGGAAAGGAGAGGAAAGGAAAGGAAAGGAGAGGAAAGGAAAGGAAAGGAGAGGAAAGGAAAGGAAAGGAGAGGAAAGGAAAGGAAAGGAGAGGAAAGGAAAGGAAAGGAGAGGAAAGGAAAGGAAAGGAGAGGAAAGGAAAGGAAAGGAGAGGAAAGGAAAGGAAAGGAGAGGAAAGGAAAGGAAAGGAGAGGAAAGGAAAGGAAAGGAGAGGAAAGGAAAGGAAAGGAGAGGAAAGGAAAGGAAAGGAGAGGAAAGGAAAGGAAAGGAGAGGAAAGGAAAGGAAAGGAGAGGAAAGGAAAGGAAAGGAGAGGAAAGGAAAGAGAAGAAAAGAAGAGGAAAGAAAGGAAAAGAAAAGAAAGAAAAGAAAAGAAAAGAAAAGCTCATCTTCCCATGCTCCCAACTGCACAATCTGATGATTCCTGGACAGGTGGAAAATCCTGGCAGAGGAGTGAGAAAGAAGAAGCTGGGGTCTTATGAACAATGAGATGTCCTAGAAAATAGTGAATGACAACATTTTTCAATGGAGTCCTGCTGAGGAGACAAGATACTCGTGTGTGTGTGTGTGTGTGTGTGTGTGTGTGTGTATCTCTCCCGAAGCCACACAGGCTTCAAATGAAATCTGAAGTGGAGAAAATATTCAACAGAGTGAATAGTGCAGTAGGAGTGGAAAGGCAGAAAACATAAGGAAAGGTAATCCTCACTTTTCCCTCCACCCCTTGCTTGTCCCAGAGTCTCACTAACAGTCAATTATTATAGATGTTTATATGCAATGTTCCAGAACACCAAAATTGAGACTGTAACTCCTTGTAAAGGAGAGCATATTAGATAACAGCTTCTCTGCTGCTACACTTTAATTTATATTTTCCCTCTGAAAACCCTACCCCAAATTTTGTCAGGATCTTCTACAGCATAGAGGAAAACACAGAAAACACTGAAAAAGCAAGAGATTCCGTGAACAACAGGAAACATTGTTTGGTTCTTTATGTATTTGGTTGAGTTTACCTAAACAAAAAGTGTGCACTGTCCTAAACAGAGTGAGTAGTGAGACAGCTATCCAGGCTCTGATTCATCCCATTGAGATCTCTGCATTTTGGGTAAATGTGTGTGAAATTTGTCAGAGAGCTCTGAGCCACAGACACAATATCCTTCACATATCCCCCAGGGAAGCCCAGCCAACCACAGCAGCAATCTCATGAAGAACCTTCCCCAGTTCATCCCCAAGGGCAATTTCATAGCCCACAAATTCCACAACCGTCTGATCACATTTACATTTTTCCAGCTTGGCAAACAGGTTATTATGGTGGAGGCATTTGAGGACAAGTTGAACATGCCAACTGTGTTGTTTCTGGGTTCCCAAAATAAATGTGGGTGTCATCCAGACATGCTGCTATACCCTAGTCTAACATCTTCCTCTCAAAGTTGTAAATAAAATGCTGGAATGTTGCTAGAGCATTAGAATGGCAAGGAGAGGACAGGATTTACCTGTACCATCTGCAGAGAGATCTGCTCTCAGCAGCCTGTCAGATGAGTTTATGCTCCCTGAAAAGGCATGTTTGTTCAAGAGCTTTAAATAGTTAATTAATAAGATGCAGAGGCTATTAACTCTCAACTGTCATAGACCAGGACTCAGTCACCTACAAAAAACTTTCAAGAGGCCAGAACCTTATTTGACAAAGTCATGGTTATCCACTTAAGCCATCAAAATAGGAATTCCTTGGCAATCCTTTAAATGAGATAGTCCCACGTATTCCCAGCTTCTGACTCAGATGGCAAATATCTTCTAGACCCAAAAAAAATCACTGCTTCAGACCAGAAATTAACAGGTGAAGCATGGTATCTGCCCTCTGATAACATTCATATCACAAAGACTTTAGCATCTCACAGACAGTTAGTCTCATCAGCTTGTAGCCCCAGTGTGGGGCATCAGTGATTACATAAAACCTCCAGTTTGTTGCATCCTGTCATAAGGGAATCCAAGCCTCTCTCAAATATGCCAATCAAAAGAAATCCAAGAGCGATACTCTGAACCAGAAGTTGTGGAAAGAGCAGTGGATGAACCCAGAATTGCTGAGCATGATGGGGCAATATGCAGAACAGAAGTGATTTACTTTGGTTTTGAACAGTGAATCATGAAATACAGGTCTCAACATTAACAGGCATGAGCAGAACCGAGAGCTATTAGTTGACTCTAGAACCACAGTTGAACCGAAAAAAAGCACAGTATAGACGGTTTAGAAATCCAGAAATCAATCTATATTTAAAAAGTTCCTGAATATCCTTCATTGGATGCAGGGGGAAACAGAATGACAAAGGATGAGGAAAAGGCTGAAGTACTTAATGCCTTCTTTGCCCCAGTCTTACTGTTGTAAGACCTGTCGTCCTCTGGGCGCGCAGCTTCTACCTTCCTGAGCTGGAAGACAGAGACAGGAACAGAAAGGATCCCCCAGAATCTTCAGTGGTGACCTGCTACACCATTTAGACAGTAACACATTTTTGGGGATGGATGGATCTCGCAAGGTTACTGAGGCAGCTGGCCAAAATGCTCACCAAGCACTTTCAATAATTGATCAGCAGTCCTGGCTCACTGGGGAGGTCCCAATTCACTAGAGGTTGACAAATCAACACCCACCAACAAGAAGTGCAGGAAGGAGGATCCAGGGAGCTACACCCCTGCCAGCATGACATCAGTGCCAGGGAGGTTATGCGGCCGATCTTGAATGCCATCACACAGCACACAGAGGATGACCAGGGGATCAGGCCCAGACAGCATGGGTTTGTGAAAGGCAGGTCCTGCTTGACTAACCGGATCTCCTATTACAACGTGACCCGCAGTGGAGGAGGGAAAGGCTAGTTGTTTATCTGGACTAGTAAAGCCTTTGATACCACTTCCCCTATCATTCTCCTGAGGAACTGGCTTCTCACTGCTTGGACAAAGGGCAAACACTTTGCTGGGTAAAAAACTTCTTGGATGGCCAGGCCCAGAGACTGATGGTGAATAGAATTACATCCAGCTGGCAGACAATGCATCACAAGATGCATTCCTCAGGCTCAGTGTTGGGGAGAGGCCTGTTAATTCCTTTATCAATGATCTGGATAAGGGGAATGAGTGCACCCTCTGCAAGTTAGGGACACGGTTTGGTGGTGGACTTGGCAGCACTGGTTTAATGGCTAAAGAACTTTTCCAACCTTAATGATTCTATGATTCTACATTGAATTTAGCCATTAACCAAGTCTAGGTGCCTGATCAGAGTAAGGTTTGCAAAAGAAAGAATCATCAACAAATTTTACTTGGATTGAAAATCAACTTCTTATAGCAGAATTGGTTGCCATCAGTCTATCACACATCTTGTGCAATAGGATTTACAAGGGTTCGCTGTTTACCCAGTGGGTGGCACTCCACTAACCTGTATTATGGTATTTGAGCAAGTTAAGGAGTCAATGTATCAGTTAAAAAATTACAGCTGTCCTCTTTCAGACAATGGACTGAAACTGCCAATGAAATTACGCCAGCTTTCATCACATACACAGAACAAGGCAAACTTTAACTGAAAAAACAAACAACAACCAACCAATCAAAAATGACATCATGATGCAGATGAGCAAATCATTCATGCACTTTATGCCCTTCACCTACCTTCCTCTTCCTAGATCTTAGACCGTGGCCCTTAATCTGAAAAAGCTACAAAACCCCTCAATTTATTTTGGAACTCTCATCATTTCAAGACTAGCAAAAATTAAGTCACAAAGTTGTAGTGATAATCTGAGATAAACCAATAGGCAGGCCAATAGGGAAAATAAACGGTGAGGTGAGGCTACTGTTCCCACAGATGGACCTGTGGGTTATAGACAACAGAGGCTTCCCCCAAGTTTGCAAATATTGAACCCCAAGCAAAATTTCCCTTCAGCTGTTTTCCTCACCACCACCACCTTCTTAATCACCTCTATAAATACAGGTTAAATGAAGGCCATTTGAGGCACTGGCAACCACGTACAAAAAAGAGGCTACCACTAGCTTCCCTTGACTGTATGCAAGCCTTGTTGGAGAAGAAGCCCAAAGTTGTGGTGCCTGTTGGTCCCTCACTGCAGCATCCTTTTTTCTTGACTCCCTGCACTTTCATTTCCTCTCTTTCCCAGTCACAAAAACAAGCAATGTCCCTTCCATCCCTGTCAGCCCTCCAAGTTACTCCTTGGGAAGGTCTCAGTTGCTGGGGAGTGCTGCAGGCTCCACTACCCATTAGAAGAGCAGGCTACACAGTGCCAGTTTTGGCCAAGGGCTACCGCTGTCCAGGCCCGCTTCCTAAACACCTTGATGTCTCTGCTTCCACTAACATTTTACTGTCCGACACCTTCGGCAACGTCCTATTAGGGACTGTCCTGCATGTGAATGCTCATGCCAAACAGTGAGCACAGGGATATTTAGCTTGTTATGGAACACACAGAACAGTCATTATTTCAACCACCCCATTGTTTCAGCAGTACCTAAATTAGTATACCATGGAGGAAATATATCCTAAATCCCGACCCAAACAGTGGTTCTGACTTCTAGCTAACAACACAACGCCATGTTTCCAACAAAAAACACCAAGAAAACAACACTGAAGCTAATTCCCAGTGAATTTTATCATGTGGTAGCAGCCATAAAGCATGTCACTGCTGTTACCAACTTTTGCTGACTTTAGTGAGGCAAATTAAAGGTGAAATGTTCCATTTTTCAACCAATAGTCCAATCTATTCTGAAGCAATGTATTTTCATTAATAAGTTTAAATTCAGATCATCCTTTTTCAGTGCATTCTGTCTGGGCTGTCCTGTGGTGCTATATTAGTCTATTACTCTGTAATCATGTTTTTGAAATATTCTGTTCCTTCTCCATTACCACCTCTTCCTTACTCTTGGGACAAAAGGATCTTTTCCTTGACATTTTAAAGCATTAAAACAACTGGAGGGGTAAAGAAAACATTTTTCATATAATCTTTGAAAAGTTTAGTTGTCAAGGAGACCAAGACCTTAGCGACCAGGAATGGAGGCCATTTCAGCTCACTAACACGATTGTGAAAGAAGGTGCAAGGATGTCAGTATACCCGGAGGCAAACATGCTTAGTGTTCCAGGAGCATCTTGCTTCCTGACATACCTTTATTACACAACTAAACAGTGACTCAGATTTTCTTCTCTTTGCATGGTATCATCTGGTGAGAAAAACATGGTTAAAGGACCTCACTTGGATGATATATTGCCTCAATAAATCACTGGATTGAGGTATGCTCTGGAAATGTCATTCACAGACTGACACTTTCCAAAGAAGAACAGGTCCAAGAGCACATTTTATATAATTGCTGAATAAATGACAGTCAAAAAGTAACAAATTGGAAAGATGGTTTCCTAACTCCAGGCAAAAGAGACATTATTAAATGAGTCTCTCTCTGATATTGGTTCTGTTGCCAGGATAGGGGCATGTGACAAAATGCCCAGGCTGAGACAGAAAGAGGTAGATGCTTGGCATTGTCAATTTTCTCAAAAGTCAAATTTTGTTCCTAAGTTTTGCCCATAGTCTGTTTGCTAGCATTGGGACCTAGAGAAGTGGACAGCCTTTCACAGGAGACAATGCTTTCGTAAGATTAACCACTAAACCAAACTATTTGCAAATATTTTAGAAGTAAATGACAGAAAAAGCATTTGAAGTCTGAAAGAGCCATGGATTTGTACCTCAAATGCACTTAAAATAGAGTACAACATAATAAACAGCGAATATAATTAAAAAGTGTTTTGTAATAAAATGCATAGGTAAGCATGTGCAAGGCACATCAGTATAAACCTAGAGATCACTGTCAGAACCAGAATTAGTCAAAATCTTTGTCAATGATCTAGAGAATGCAGTGTATGGATAACAGCAGAGCCTTTTTCAGATAGTCAGGTGCCACACTGACCATCAGGAACTCCAAAAGCCAATCCAGGGAGTGTGCACAACACTCAGGGGCTGGTGAGCTTCCATGTGGATCATTGTGAAGTTCTTTATCAAGGCAAGAATAACCTAAACTTTGCTCACCTGATGCTGTATTCAGAACAGTTTCCATTAGTGGAAATGCTAATGGAGCCATCAATAACAGCTCTTTGCAATTCTGAGTTAAGTTTGCAACACCAGTCATTAAATGCTGCGTGTCATTAGGAAAGACAGTCACAATAAAACCAAGAAAATAATTTTGCCACTGGGGACGCCTTGCTCCACCCATATTTTAAATGTGTTTGCAGTTCTGGTCTGTGCATCTTAAGACAGAACAGAGCAGGAGACAGACTAGAATTAGAAAAACAAAAACAAACAAACAAAAACCACCACAACAACAACAACAAAAACACAACCAAAAAAAACCCCAGAAAAACAAAGAAAAAAACCCCACAAAAACAAAACAAACAAACAAACAAAAAAACCCCCACAGACAAAAGCAACTAAAGTGATAGAGGGGGCGTACCAGTACATTTACAAAGAACAAAGAGAATAAGGAATCTATTTATGAGAAATATATGGTAAAAAGAGGACAAATTATTAAACACCATAATATCATGTGCTACTCGACATATTGTCCTTTGTATTTTTGGTTTGGTTTTTTTTCTTGCTTAGTGCATTTCTTTGGAAGTCCAGTTGTGTTTTCCAATTTATTGGCCCATTGTTCAGGGATCTAGTTTTAAGTGTACTTTAAAGATGAAAAAACTGCAGACTACAGCAAGTTGCTACTCTGCATGAGTGCTAATAAAATGCCTACCTAGCAACAACTTTTTGTTTGAATGAAATCACTCTTCTGTGTACACCACAGCCTTGCAAACCAGCACGCTTGTCAAATCCTGCCCAGCAGCAGTGGCCTGGAATAAATATAAGGAAAACTTTAATATAGCAAAAAACACATCCCCCAACTCTGGTGCATGTGTCATTAAAACAGACATTACCAAGAAGAGGAAAGGTGTATGGTGAGTAATTTTAATTCATGGTAAAATAGAGAGAATAGCTACTGCTACTGCAAGGAAAGAGCATTTCTTAGCTGAAAAACTTTTTAGGGTTACTTTGATCCCCTGTAACAAGTTGAACAACCACAGTATGTATTCTCAGTCATCTAGTCAGTTCCATTCCTCTAATGCTATCTAGATATTTAGCATTTGTACACCAATACTTACATCTCGGCTTCCCACAAGGCAGCTTCCATGCTACAGTTTTAAAGTAATGGCAGATAACAGACTTGTCCACATTCTATTTGAGAGTCCCATTTTCAAAAGCATTGAGTTAGCTTGCACTTGTTTTGATTTTCCTTTTATTTCAAGTACTTCTAACTACTGCCTTTCATTCACAGCTGTAGGGTACCAGCTAAAGCAGGTCTAACTCCATTAATTGTTTTGGTAGACAACTTCTTGCAAGAAAGAGGTGGTTCAGTCTTGGTTTTTTGTTGAAAGGAATTGTGGTTGTTTCTTTCTCATCTGCTAGCTGGTTTTCATATTGGCAGTGAGAGGGGAAGGGTAAAACAGGAACTATTTTTCATAACAATTGCAGTACATTTTTGTTCAATAACACAGAGGCTGAGCAAGCCAAGCTCAGCAGCGCTGTGTGGCCAGTCAAAAAAAATCACAATGGAAATCCTGGGTTTATATTTTTTAACCCTTATGAAGTTAAGCTTTTTGCACCTCCACCAGTGTATTCAATAAGTGTATTTTATTAAAAAAAATGAGCACACTCACAAGTTTTGACAATTTCCTCAGAAAATTTAAAAGTTCACACACAATGTATTTTTATGACTAATAGACTCTTTCATGCAATGCCCCCTCTCTTTCACTTCCTGTCCAGTGAGCAGTCTAGCAGACATCACTCAGACTAATACCTTCATTTTATGTTGAAACTATCATGCGTTTTGGGAAAAAAAAAATTGCATTTATGGCTTTTTGCTAGTTCATCATTTTATCATAGCAGCAAACAGAGAAAAGAGCTTCTTAACATTTAAAGTTCTGGTTAAAGAAGAAAGTCTAGAACGTGCACACACGGAGCCACTTGTTTCCTCATTGAGTTGACATGACCTTGCACACAAGTAGAAGTGAGGAAGGACAGGGCTTATATAGGTCTTTTAAATAAAGTATAGGATTCTACTATAGTTGACAATCCCAATCTTCTTAAGAGGATAAAAAATGATATTTCAATCCCACCTCTGTTTAATTTTCCTCTCCACTGGGGGGACTAAATGTGATATTGTTTTTTGATCCTTACTAATTATTCTCCTTTTTTTCCCAGCCCCAAATCAATTGGAGCATCATAGCAGCTTTCAAATTAATTATTAGATTTTTTCCCCCTGACTCATTTCAGACACTTTTATTAGAAAAGTGATTGATATATTAACACCATTAATTACTTATTTGACCCATTAATTTTGTCTATCTGCACAGACCTAATTGAAACAGCCTACACTGATTCTAGGATCTCATTTTGCCGATCGAAAATTAATTTTCAGGTACTCTTGACTGCTGAGTCTGTGTGATGGTGAAAAACACTGTTCCCACCTCACACATCTGTTTAATATTCCCACTCCTTTTTCTCAGTCCCAAAAAGACCTTCAGATTCTGCCCCTGAAAGATTTCTATGAGCTTCGTTCTCTTCCCTCAATAAACAAGACTATCTCAATAGGCCTCCATAAACGACAGTTCCCGTTCATTTGACATAATTTGCCTTTCCACCATCAAGCTAAATTTCTTCAATAGACTCTTAATTATTCTAACCCCATTATCTAATGCTATTATAAATGTTTAAATAATATTTGATATAGTCCTGGTCCCACTGAAGTTAATGGGAACATTGCTGTTGCCTTAATTAAGATCAAGATAAAATTTATATTGTTTAATTTGTCACATATTACTGTTGGGTAAAAACAACCTAGTTAGTATTCAGAGGTACTAAACAGACCCAGCTCCCAGACTAGAACTGGCAGGGCCTCAACACTTCTCAGGAGAAGTCTGGGAGCCTGTGCTGCACAGTGGGCGAGGAGAGAAGGGAGCAGTCGCAGGGTCGTGCACTCTGCTGCGTATCGGCAGCCCCAGAAGGCTTCCCACGCTCTGGGATGCTCAAAGCCTTTAAATGGAGCGCTCGAGTCTGGATTCGTCAAAAGGACAGGAAAAACAGAGAAGTGAGAAAACGGAGAAAAGCCTTCCCCGATGTGAGAACAAACCAGATACATTTTTCCAAATTATTTGATCAAAAATCTGGACAATTTTAAGTGAAGCATTTAAAAAAATCTTTGGCAAAAGACACCATGTGCATTGATCAGATCTGGTTCAAAAAGAAATACATCTTTTAAACCAGAAACTAAATATTATTAGTATGAAGACTTTTTGGCTGGTGACCATTTAGCTTTCATTAAAATTTAGAAAATAAATTACAAGCTTTTTTTCAGACTATCAGCAAAAGCCATGGTTATTCTTATACTGTGAATAAAGCCATTCACTTGAAAAAAAATGAACAGAGAAACTAGAATTTAGTGTTTCTTACCGGTCTAATACTGTATTCTGTTGTCTCATACAATGCCAACTTAAGCAGGAAAAAACTGAGAACGGATTAATTTGTGACATCTTTGTTATGTTCACGGCCAAGACACGATCACACCTACATGATAAAATCTCACAGTGCGTTACTTCCAGGCTTCTGTAGATGTGCCTCTCCAGGGGGTCTGGCTTACCAGAGCGACACGTTCCACAGGGACATCCGAAATTCTGCTGAGACCTCTGTTCTGTTCCTGTCACTGGGAAGTCCCCCAGACACTTCCCCATTTCTCTACAGACATATTCATCCCAGTAAGCAGGTGACTTTTAGGACTAGAATCAATAGAAGCTGCCCAGGGGCTGTTTCACCTCCTATTTAGGGGAAAGGGTAAAGCAAAAAAAGTTGGCATAGCTAGGTTTTGGTAGTGCCATTTTACAGGAGTGGCTTCTGTGAGAAGCTGCCAGAAGCTTCCTCCATGTCCAACAGAGCCAGTGCCAGCCAGCTCCAGGATGGACCTGCAACTGGCCAAGGCTGGACCAACCAGAAATGGTGTGAACATATTTAAGGAAAAGAATAGTTATTGCTCAGATGTAAAGGCAACCAAAGGAAAGCTGCAAGAGTGAGAATTTGTGAGAGGAACAACACTACAGACACCAAAGTCAGTGAAGGAGGGAGAGGAGGTGTTCCAAGCACTGGAGCTGAGCTTCCCCTACAGCCCATGGTGAAGACAATACCATGGAGGACCGCAAGGATGCAGAGATCCACCTGCAGCCCATGGAGGAGACCTGTGCCACAGCAGGTGGATGCCTGAAAAGAAACTGTGAATCCTTGGGAGGCCCATGCTGGGGCAGGCTCCTGGCAGGGACCTATGGACCCATGGAGAAAGGAGCCCACACTGGGGAAGGTTTCTTGACAGGACTTGTGACCCCATGGGGGACTCACACTGGAGAAGCCTGTGTCTGAAGAACTGTGCCCCATGGCAAAACGACCCACATTGCAGCAACTCACAGAGAACTGTTGCCTGTGGGATGAACTCGTGTGGGAGAAGTTTGTGGAAGGTGAGCTTCCTTCTCCTCGTGGGAGGGACCCCATGCTGAACCAGGGGAAAGACTCCTCTTCTTGAGCAGTGACAGAAACAACATGGGATGAACTGGCCACAACCCCCATTCCCTGTCTCCCTGCACTGATGAGGGGCAGAAGGAAGAGCTGGGAAGGAGGGATGGGTGTGGGCAAGGTGTTTTTAAGATTTATTTTACTTCTCATTCTCCTGCTCTGACTTTACTAGTAATAAATTCAATTAAAATCCCTAAGTTGAGTCTGCTTTGCCCATGATGGTATTTGGTCAGTGATGTCTCCCAGTCCTCATCTCAACCCATGGATCTTTTGCTATATTTTCTCTTCCCTGTCCAGCTGAGGAGAGGAGAGATAGAGAGGTTTTGGTGTGTTCCAGGCATCCAGCCAGGGTCAACCTACTATAATATTGCTGCTGCTTCAGAAGGCAGAGTAGCAGAATGGGCTTTTGAAAGGAACCAATGGCCCAAAGAGATGGGCGTTTATATCTAACTCCTCTCAGTTTCATCCTGTCCTTCTCTCACTGGTTGTAACCCATTTGTTATCATGTCATCTCCTACTAGCCTCGAAGAGAGCCAAGCCTCAACTTCTTCCCAGGAGCCAAATGGAGAGGGTATTGAAACTCTGAACACAAGGTCCCTTATCACTGCAGCGTGTCTGGATATGATGAGCAAAGCTGCAAACTCTGAAATGCAGGAAAAAAGTCATAGGTAATTTAGTTTTAAAATATATGTGCAAACAGAAAGGATGACATTCCCCAGTGGGCCCATTTGCTGGGATTTCAACATGTATCCAGAGCTACCAGGTCTGAGCCCTGATAATGACTTTCTAGTTATCAGAACTGGGAATCCTAAAATAAGTCTTCAAATCCTTGAGCACTCTTGATGATTTTTTTTTTAATTAAGACACTGATTCATCCAGTCCTTCACCTCCTCATGAGTCTTCAAATGTTGTCCTCTCTTTCTAGATTGTTGAAAGCATTTTGTCAGTGAACAGGATCTACTCAGTGAATTCGGAAGTTGCTTTGTCACAGAGCTGAGGCACGTGATGTCCTACAGCTGGAGGAACTAAAAGGCTCCTTTCTGTCTCTTTTTCACTGATTCACAATATCCCACAATGCAAAGAAAAGCATCTAGATGCCTACCCCACACCAGGAATTTGCTGTGCTAATTTGCTCTCCAAGACCTCCCAAATGACAAGACAATCTTTTACTGCCCCTTGTTCAAGACAAAGGTGAAATGTCTTCAAACTGGTCCCTAGAAAGAGATTTCTAGACCAGTAACAGATGTCTGAATTATTGGTAGGATCTTGTTGTCTGAACTTCCTATATGACCCCAGAGGTAGAAACTCATTCTGCAGTTCAGACCTTCCCTTTACGTTTGAGTTCCCATTTGTTTTTTTAACTGCTATACTGGTTTGCCCCATGACGTTCTATTGCACTGTAACATATAGTCAGTAATTAACATTTGCTGCCCAAATTAACCTGCCTATTACTTGCTTACATTAGTCCTAAACATCAGTGTAGCAAACAAATCAATGAAGAGTCTGTGTCCCTTTGCTAGACCACTGTGGTCTTTGACACTAACTAATGACAATGCTACGCTTTCATCATCCTCCTAATCTTGTGGTTCTATAACTCTCCTCTAGCCTCATATTTATTTCTATTGGAAGAGAATAGCAAATACATACCACAAAGTGCCTACTACAAAGCAATACTTGTATATAAAAGCACTTTCAGGCATTTATAATATTTACTGTAGGTCATCAAATATATTCCCTGCTGTGAAAGATCGTCTTTGTTGTTCTTAGGCTCTTCTTCTCCTTTTTTCATCTTCCACAAAGAGAAACATCCTTATCTGTGCATACCCACTCTAACACAAACTGTAATCTTCAGCTTTTATCTGTATTGTTCTTCGGGAAAAATACATCACTGCATATGAGCAGAGCTAAATCTGAGTAAAATATGTTACAAATCTATTAATCTACAGCAGTACCGCTCTTAAACACATTCTGTGCAGGTTTCAAATATCTGCATTGTTTGTCAGAGCCATAGACAGCTTGATATGGAAATCAAAATAAAAGCTTGATATGGAATGAGGTTTTAATTTATTTCTTTTTTAAAAAGCACATATATAGGTATGTTCTTAATGTCAATTTTCTGTCATGACACTGTAAGAAAAACTCAGAGTATAGCAAGACCTGACTGAAAGATAGCAGTGCTTGGGCTGTCTGACTGTAAATGAGCATCCACAAAGATCACATGCCTGGAAGTGACAAAAGATTATCCTTTATTCTTCATCTCTCTTTGCCCTTTGGAAATGCTAACCTACTGTATATAAAAACCGTGCATAGCCTGCCTGGTGAAAACCATCACCAAACACCTCTAAATGGTTTTCCTCTGTGTTAATGTGCTTCTTGGCAGTCACTATTTTTAAATGCTATTGCATTACACTTCCACAGCTGAGCTCATATGTAAGATCAGATTTTGTATTCAAATATTCAGCTCAAGAAAAAAAAAGAGATCAAAAAATATGCCTGTTCTATGCATATTGATCTCAACTGCCACTTCCTGACTCTTAAACTGAGAGCTAAACCAATCTCCCAGTGACGTTAACGAAGGTTGCTCTAAGCTCAGTTGCTTGTCATCAGCCCACATAGACAGCTGGGTGTCTTGGGATGGAGGGATATGCTGCTGGCCGCGAGCAGAGATGCAGCAATTCTCCTCACCAAGCAGGACTTGAACTGTGGGATCCCCCAGTTTTGGCTTTGCTGGCTTACTACCATCAGATCACAGCCATGGACTGGGCTGCATGACAAATATTTTGTTTACTATTTTATTATTTGAAGGAAACAAGGATGCAAAGCAAAACCCAAGAAAAATAGGAAGTTGTGCATCCTAAAGCTGCCATTCTGTTTATAGAGAAAAAAATCAGTTTTAAAAATCCTCTTGTTTTTGTGGGATGCTTCAAGGACTATTGAATTCTTTTCAGAATTATTCAGATTGTGGATTTGGAATATTTTGAATGTCTGGATGTAAGGTCTTTAGTTTTGGTGTCTATAACACAGGAACACAGCTTAAAATACCTAGTCTTTAAAGTGTAGGTGTTTAAGAATAGGCATATTGGACAAAGGATTGTAGGTTTCTTGAGAGCTCTGTAGAAATAAATTTTTCATTGGGCACCTACCTGTTGGTAATTTCTCTGAACTTTCAAAAACTTTTCAAAACTTTTTTTGCCTTTTTTATTTGACCTTTAAAAAAATCTTAGCAGATTATAAGTAAACCAATAAGCAGAGGGTTTGCATCATTAATAAAGGAAGCCTCACCTCAGTGGCAGTTTCTCTAATCACAACACATGTACTATAAATAATGGAAAGAAGGACATCTCCTGCCCTCAAACAAAGGTTGATTTCTAACTTGTGGAGATTACTGAAAGACAGAAAGCTACATGCAGAGTTTACTCTCAAGAGTTTTCTGTGGGTGATTAATCAGTAGAGAAAGAGACTAATCCCAAGTGGGCTTCTTGCGCCATAGAAATCCATCACACCTTCCTTTCCTGAAAGGCTCAAAGAGACAGCGAAAGGAAAGGGAAGGGAAGGGAGTTAAAACTGACATTGGAAAAAAGAGTATGATGTAGATAAGGGCTTGCACAGTTGTAAAAGCAGATCTGAGAGAAGACAACCTTGACTTACTTCACACATGCCGTTTACCTGATATCTAAACCAATTCAACACAGCCAAGTGCACGGTCCTACACCTGGGTCAGGGCAGTCCCAGGCACATTTACAGGCTGAGCAGAGAAGTGATAGAGAGCAGCCCTGAAGAGAATACTTGGGGGTGATGGTTGGTGAAAAAGTCAACACAAGCAGGCAGAGTGTTGCATTGCATTCCCACAACCGAATGGGTGTTTCCAAAAAAGGAAAGGGGCTTCCAGTTTCACCACTGACTTTTAAGGGAGAAAACCCAGAACTTTTTGTGTTCCTGTGACCATAACTGACTCAATGCCAAGACAAAAACACTAATAGGTCTCTTCTGTCAGCTGTTCTTCAGAAATGTAGCTAGTTTCTATTGGGCAGCAAGCCAAAAGCCCTCCTAAAACATTAAGTACTTAAGAAGGAGCACAGAGGTGCTCTGGGCTTTTTGGGGTGTCTTAGCAGGTGCAAAAGGGCTTCCCTGCACTGTGTTCGGCTTTTGTTTGTTTTTGTATCATTTGTTATTTACTCTTTTATTAAAACCTTTTGCTTCCCAAAACACACCTGAAGAGCCATCTCACAACTATTCTAAGCCATTCTGAGAAGTGCTGGACACTGTTAGAGGTATTGAACCCTCACAGGGCTAAATACATCTGGCCCTTCAAGAAATTCAATAGTAGAGTGTGCTTGCAGTCAGAAAGCCAGTGGAATCCTGGGCTGCATCAAAAGGAGTGTGGCCAGCAGGTCGAGAGAGAGGATTCTGTTGCTCTAGTCTGCTCTCGCAGAGACCCCATCTGGAATGCTGGGTACAGATCTGGTGCCCCAACAGAAAAAATGGAACTGTTGGAACAAATACAGAAGAGGGCCATGAAGTTGATAAGGGGACTAGAGCACCAGTCAACACT
This sequence comes from Nicator chloris, assembly GCA_013400495.1. NCBI lineage: Eukaryota > Metazoa > Chordata > Aves > Passeriformes > Pycnonotidae > Nicator > Nicator chloris. The sequence continues at coordinate 80,479 of WAAE01005449.1, read as the reverse complement.
GGTAGAGTGGATAGACCTGAATTCCTACCTGGATATTTGAACAAGCACTATTTCAGCTATTACTCGAGCTATTTCGCTACATGCTACTAAAACGAGAAATGGGTAGGTTAAGCCTATGCTTAGTCGTACAAGGTGCTGAGCAATCTAGTCTTAAATGAGATGTGACTTAAATATTAGGGGCCTGTGAACAGGTGTCTCTTTGTCTAAAAGGATTAAACCCTTCCTTAACACCACTGCTAAGCATGTTCACAAAAGGCAAAGTTCATCGCAAGAGTTCTTTAATTAAAAAGAGCATATTAGCAAACAAGGCAAGCTTTTAATAGCAATTTCACAAACATTTAATAATATAAAGAGAGTATTACATACCAAATAATAGTGCTGCCATGATACTATTAATCATTATGTTCATTTTTCCTGGAAAAGAGCAGCATTCAATCTCAGATTAGTTATCTCAGTATCACAGAATGGTAACATTCAAATCATGTCCTTATTTCATGGCTACGTAAGCACATAATTTTGCTAGAAAAGTGAAACATCAAAGTCTCATAGTGCTTTCTTTTTCTTTTTAAGCATACAATGGACTAAATTCTGACCTTGCTTACACCCATATAACAACAGAATTGTATGGTGAAACTAACAACAAAATAGGACCAACTTTGTGAGGCTTTCTACATATGATTAATTGAGCTAACCAAGCGAGACAAAGTTTTGTGTACAAAAGACTTTTGTATTTGATTTTATTGTAAAAAAACTTTTTTCCCTATATCCGCCTCACTCCTTCAAAAAAAAAAAAAGATGAAGCAAGCAGGAACAATGCTAATTACATTTTGTATGCAGTAAGAATGGGCAGGAGGATGGGGAGGCATGGAAAACAGGCCTCTGCAGAAAATGTGTGGAGGATGAAAACAAAGTTCTCCTGAGATGGATAGAAGTTTCAGTTCCACAGGCTTTGAAATGAATGGTTCAGATGTTGTGAACACAATGGATAGTAATGATGATTACTTTTGCCAATGCCTATGGTGATGTTATAAGCTAATTATATTAGTCATTTACGCAAAGGCAAGATGCCTTTGATAACTACTATTTGGAGCAACAATTCAGCATGTTGAGTCACTGTTAAGTCACTCTTAGAGACAGACTCCAATTCAACTCTACACCCAAATGAGTCTTCAGCAACTTTTTTGGACACAGCAGTTTTACACTGCATTTAAACCCATACAGAAAAATCCAGTTCTGGCTATTTTTCTATATACATTCCTTTTATTTTTCACAGTTTGTCTTAATCACCTAATCCACACCCTGTGGGATTGCATTAATGCACATACTGTATCTGAAGATACCTGATGTCCATAAAAAATATTAGTCTCCATTTAGCTTTATCTATTTTGACATTTACTACTCTGATTCTTTGGAGCCATTAATTTCTCATTAAATGATAGGGAATCCAGATGTATTACTCAGCAGGGAACATAAGCACCAAAATACTGTTTGTATCACTGAAAAAAATTCCCCTTTACATCACTCTTGAGAAATATAACTAAAGCACCATCTTTTCATGAAAACCTAGAAGTGCCCATCTTATTAACAAACCAGGGTCATGCCCACAAATCCCATAAAATTCCCCCAAGGTATGAACAACTTTTCAGAGACAGGAAAAAGGAAAATGTTAATGCCTGATGATTTTAAAGGACATGTCTCCAGCATTTTCTAGATGTTTTTGTATCATTAGAGGAAGACAGATGTGGCAACCACCAACCTATTTTAATATCCCAAGTTACACTCTCTTCCGTAGCTCAAGGTTTTCTTGCTGATAATGAGGCTGTGAGAGCATTTGAGCCTACAGTCTTTGGGCCTACTGGTCAAAGATCACTCTCAGTCTTCACCCAAGATGGTCAAGACTGAGAGGAGCCAACCAGTTGTTTTATTTGTCTGCTTGTGCAGATGCTTACCAAGGCCTCTGCCAGCAAAGCTCTGCTCTGCCACAGTATCTCGGTAAGCAGATCATGTGCTACCAACCTAACACATCTCTGTAATCCACAGTGAAATCTTTCTTTTGGAAAATGGAAGGCAGCAAGTGCAGGAGATATCCACCAACTTTGTGCTAGCAAGTAAATCTTCAGCACAGAAGCCAGTTTTCATATGGTGGTAGCACATAAAAGGGTACTTACTCAAGACAGAACCTTTTCTATAGGTCTGTAAGTCCACAGGTGTATAAGGCCATAAGTGTCACAAACATATTCTAAATCCAACATAATTTATGGCTGCAATGGTAGTAAAGTGAAATTGCTGAGGCCTCCCAAGTTAATGTAGGTTAAAAGTCAATGAGAGAAATGGCAATCTTTGTGCCCATTTCAAGATCTGCACATACATTCTTCTGGTTTTGACTGATCAGTCTTCCTAAGGATAAATGCTCTAGAGCCTTCCCAGCCAGGAGCTCAGAATAATCCCATCCTTAGATTCTTAGCAAATACAGCCTGATTTCTGCCCTTCAGGTCATTTGGGATTCTTTACATATTCATGAATCTGATTTCTCAATAACTGTACTATAGCTTTTAGTCACAGGTAAAAAAGAAATTACATATGTGAAGAATTTTCTTTGTTTTCAGTTTGTCTCCTGACCTTTGACATCTTAATCCACATCAACCCAAAGATTTCAAACCTTGCATTTATGACAACTATTATGATTAGAATCCAATCAAGTCTTTATTAATAGCCACTGAATACTTAAACGTGATCTTGTGGGGAAGATCAGAGCTGTCATCATTGCTAATGAAATATAGAAAGAGATTTTCAGAAAACTGTGTCAGGACTTCCCCAGACTCAAGTCACTTGAGGCTTGTATTGCTGTGCATCAGGAAAGACTCCAGTAAGAAGAAATAGCACTTCACATGGCAAGGATATAAAATATAAAATTCAGAAATCATTCTTTGTCTCTGCTCCCTTTTATGAGTCAGTAATTTTTACAAGTTACCTTTATTGTGTATTTCCACTTCATAAATTGTTGAAATTGTTTTCAAGCACAAAATCGAAGGAGGCACTGTTAGGGATACAATTTCTACTAATTCTTATATTAGCTAATTCCAAGCAACATGCATGGCTCATCAGCAAGAAAATGTTTGTGTTTACACATAATATATGTACAATGAGTATATTAATTTTTATAGCACAATTTATGCCAGATTTAGTAATTGTCAATCAGATCTGTGACCACACAATACTTACTCACTGCTCCACAAATCAGTGCCCATTTTCCAGCATTCTGACTTGTGCTGCTCTTTTTTTTCCCTTCAAGGGGTCACTTCATTGTTTGATTCCTTCGAACTTTGCCTGATGCCAGGTGTTTAGAGGTGGATGAATAGTGACAACAGTATAACACACATTTCATGAAGAAATGACTTTTTGAAGGTCAGTTCCAGGAGCTTGAGCTTGAAATGCTATCTGAGTGAATACGGATTACAGGAGAGGACTTGATTCTTGACCTCTGGGCTTTTTGTGCTTGCTAATTTTGAAAGACACTTGAAAGCCTCTCCTGGAGGATCTTTCTTATTTGTACTACCTTTTATCTAAAAAAGCATTTGATGTCACTTTTGCTTGAGAGAAATCACTTTCTGAGTTTAAAAGTGGGAAGATTCCTCTGTTAGATTGCTTTGTTGCTGGGTCTTCGTGACTTCCTTAACTTTCAAACACTAACTGTTCATATTTATAAATCTTGTCTGCTAGGCAAGAGTGTTAGGAGTTTTTTGAGTAGCCATTATGCTGTGAAATTCTACTTGACACTTGCCCAGATAACACTGGCATCCAGCTGTGCAGCTGCAGTTTGAGATCCATCGACATTCAAATTCCAGTCTTCTCAAATTCCATCAAGACTTCAGTTACATACAAACTGTTTCCTTTACAAATATTATAGAGCCAATGTAAAATTTACTTCTTACAGTACGTCAGTGTTTCTGTTGTTTGTGGCTTGTCAAATCAGTAATATAGAAATGGAAGAGAAAACCAAAAAAGAGAACAAAACCTAAAACTGTAAAAAATATTTCATCTTCTTCCCCCCAGTTTGGCAGCAAAGGTAACATGCTGACTGGCATAAAGATGGCATAATGAGAAATCACAAATATTATCCACATGATCCAGTTCCTAATACAAATACTTTATCATCTCATTAGGGCTTATTATTTTTGAGGTAAATTATTCTGAAAGTAAAGTGTTCAAAAATTCATAAAGGCCATTTGTTATGAGATCTGAATGGAGAACTACAAGTGAAGTTCAACCCTCTCCAAGTGGAGTTCAGGGTAAGTTTTTGTTGCTAAGAAAATGGACTACACAATTGTATTATTTTTTTCTTCTCTCCTCCCAAATAACTTATAAGCTCATTGTCCTATTTCAATCCAAACTGAAATATCAAAGATAACTATGTTTCTATATAACTCATGAGAATTGAAAGTGGAAGGAGAGCAGGGACAAGGTTAGTATCTCTACTAAGTGAAGGCACTACTAAGTTTGGCTCCCTTACCCTCTTTTTGGCTGACCAGGCAGCATTGCATCTTGCCCTGCAGCTTCCCTGCACCTAGGGGATGATGTCACATGGGAAGGGAAGGAGATTAATTCAGTTCAGGGATTAAGAAACAAAAGCATTAGACCTCATTAGCTCTGCTGTTCTTGGAAAAACAAACCCTCCTCCCCTCTGCCACCTCTATCCTGGTCGGCTTTTCTTTCAATATATCATAATATTAATCCTTTACAGTTCTCGGCTCTATCTGGCTAGTCCTAAATTCTCTGAAATAGAGGACCAGTTTGTGATTTTTTTTTCCACTCTTGCTCACTTAAGTAGTCTCATTAACCCCACTATTCATGTAAGCCACCTGCTGTTTGCTTGAGCAAAGAATGCATAAAAGTAAGCAGGAGCTTTGGGAAAAGTAAAATTTCTACTTATACAGTTCACATGCCCAGTGCTGCATATATTGTTAACAATGGCACTACAAACACTTCCCATAAAAGAACATTTAGGACCAGATCCGTAACGTTTTAACTCAGTAAGAGTCTGATTTCAACAGAATTTTGGATCAAAGCCATAAAAAGCAAACTACTTATAGAACCCAGCCTTTTACAAAATGAGCGATTGCTAGTAGGTGCATCACCAACCTTCAGTATTTTAACACCACACCCTGACATATGTGATTATTCATTATTCTGTGGGAAAAAGACCTTTATATGTAAATCCTGGGAATACAGCAGATTAAAATCAGGTAGAGTACTTAAACACATTTGTAATAATTAATAAAAAATTACAAACAGGTGAGAGAGGATAACTGCCTCTGAAACATTTATTCTACTAGTAATTTTATTACCATTGAATTCTTGCCAGCCAGGAAACACCTAGAGGCTCATGTTTCACACCCAGTATTGCAGAGGTGAAAAGGTAGAACATTCTGCCTTAACAAGTATGCAAAGAGCAACTTCAAGCGGAAACAAGTTTAGCACCCAGCTCTTATTGGCTCAGCCACAGAGAAGCTCTCCATAATAACTCGCTCGGTTGTGCAGCTTCTGTGAGACTGCAAGCTTCTCCTTTGGCTCTTGGCTGTGGGGAGGCATGTGGTGTGCATGCACGCTTCCCAAACCCACTTGCCCTGTGAAGGTTTCCACTAACCAGCTGCTTTTTCTGCCTGACTCCCTGCCACGTATATATATAGATAAAGAAAAAAAGCATATCACAAGTTTATATTTAAAGAGAGCTAGCTAAGAAGCTACATTATAATCATGCAGGGTACGAACTGCATCTTTTCTAAACCAGCAATAAAATTTTGTAGTGGAATAATTATTCATCTCTTAAAGAATAAATTCTTCTGTTGTAATATACTATACAACCCAGAGGCATAGTGATCTCTCCAGATGACAGTAATTCTCACTATCCTTATCAAAAATGACAGTTGTTCCTTTGAAGCAGATTGCCATGGTTAGGCACTAGCTGAAAAGCCAGTTTTGTTCTGTCACGATAGGATCCTATCCCAACTCTGCATACACTAACATCTTCCTTCTGTGAAAGCAAATAGAATAAATCTTTTCCATTTCTCCCCAAGATTTGTATGTCTGTTCACTGTGTGTGAAGTCGACTGAAAACCTAGATACACAGAGAGCAGACAAAGTTGATCTAAACAAAGGCAGCCCAAAAATATTTGCTTGGCTTCAGCCAGATTCCCTCTTCACCTGCAAATATAGGGTCCTAGACATGCCTTTATTTGGTATCCAGAACTACTCCTATTTAGGACATCCAAATAAGCGTTAGGCATTTTTTCATTGATGTTGATCCACATATATCTTCAGTACATGTTCTGTAATAGTGATAGGAAAAAAATGTGTACCAATAAACTCATAAAATGGCACTCTAAATACTTCTGTACTCTGCTTGACATCATCCCTGCCATGAGGAAGAACTGTGTTTGATTTTTGCTTTTTAAATCCAAGGCCACAGCATTGGCTTTAACACAGATAAAATTATTGGCACCACTATTGATATTTCTGCAGCTAGTACCACTCTGCCCAGAGTACTGGCACAGATGCAAGTAGATACACCTTGAAAGGAACTCGTTACAGACTGAAGCCAGTCCGATTTGGCCCAGGAAGAACAAGGTTTAAAATAAGCACCAGCAAAATGGCATTTTGAATGCCAGTCTCTATCATCTAGCTCTGCAAAACTGCTCTTGTTTCTTTCCCTGGGCAAAATGAAAATGTGGAAAATGAACACGCTTTGGGGTGTGATATATTCTCATAATAATCATAGTCAAAGCACAGAAATGCGACACAGCTAAGAGGGAGAAGGAAAACCTTCTAACAAGCCTATAGTAGCATGGAAAAAACCCCAGATGTTTTGGGCACATAAACCTCTCTAAAGATAGAAATAGAAGCTTTATATTTACATGATGTTTGCAGTTGTTCAGGCAGAGACTGGTAGCTCTCCTGTGCTGCTGAGGTGACCAGTAACACTACAGTGAGCACAGTAGTGAGCACTACAGTGAGCACAGTGAGCCTCTGGATTACTACGCTGTCATAATCCAAAGGCTCACAACCATTTTTCAGGAAGGTTTGACAAACACAATTATGAATTAACAAAAGTAATTAAATTAATTAATCTGTTCACAAATAATTCATAGAACAGGGAAAGACAAACTAGTAAGAAGAGTCTGTAAATGCTAAAGATGGGTAGGAAAGAGAGTGAATCCATCTAGCTGCAGATGTATATTCATTACATCACTCAATTTTAATTTGTACCAGGAAGGAGGAGCCTTATCCCCTATCATCTTGCACATGATGAGATCATTTTCATCTGTGCAAAATGAACATGGGGTCTTATTCCATCAGAATCCTGCATTCCCATTTAAGGATTTTATATCTACCACACACTGGTCTAACTGACCAGACATATTATCACCTCAGGCATATTGTCAGCCTGCATATGGAGCTAGCTAGGATTAGCTAAAAGATACAGTTGGAATTATTTTTATAAATATGAAATAAATAGCACAGGGTGGGGGGGGGGGGAAATTCTGGCTTATGATAGTAAAGGTGGTTTAGCATTATATATATATATACACACATAAAAATATATCTGTGTGGAAAATTTATGCTTGGTTATAATTTGTTAGCACTATGGACACATCATTTTTCATCATGTACTTTGAACGAGAGAAAGATACACTTTATAAGAATCCTCCTTGCTTATATTATAGCATCATTCTCTCTTAATAGCCTTCTGGCTATCCACATGCTTCATAGTAGAAATTATCTGCCAAAATCACTTAATGCTGAAGATATCATGGGACTGCGGGAAAAAGTCCACATTGTAGTTTGTCTTCATTTCTTCTTCGATTTCTTTATTTTTCCATCAATCACAATAGTTGATTCCTTAATAGTGCCCTTGAGAATCCCTACCAAGAAAGAAGAAAGTCCACAGACTGTCTCTTAGTCAGATGTTTCAAGTGTTCTCTGAGGATCTTGTAAATCTTCTCTAATACAGAATGGATCATTCAGGTCTCAAAATGTTTAGTATAATCTTTCCTCCAGTCAGCCTAAGGGACCACAATCCTCAGGGCTGCAGCCCTTCCCCTAATTTTCTGAGGCTTTGAAAATGTCAAGACTAATCTTAGATTCACATAGGGTTTTTTTTTTTAAATAAGTTGCTTGACGTTTCACAGATATTCTGACTGATGCAAGCAAATTACAAGGAAAGTTTGTCACCATTCTTTTTCGTTGGGATACTCATTGCCCTTCCTGCTACAAGAAGCAGCTTTTAAGACTTCTGAAAATCTATAGTTACTGCTGATCTGACTTCACTCAGCAGCTACAAGTTCTCTCCTCACTGCATGTTGGCAGAGGAACTTTTTTCTTTCATAACCTACAAGAATTGCCACAGTAATACATCAGTAATAACACCCAAAACATGTAAAAAGCTTTTTATTAACTGCTTTCATAGAGTTTTACAAAGGTGAGAAAATATTACTGCCATTTTAAGGGGAAAACTCAAGCATTGGGCAATCCTATGCGCTCGAGGTCACCCGGGAAGGTCAGAGCTGCAAACACAGCAGCTCTTGGTTTTATAAGGCCACACATAGGATTCTAACCTTATTAATATGAGTCAGTGTTGTTCAGCAGATTAACCAATCAATCACATACTTTTTCCATTTTCCACTTTAATATGGGCTCTGACACCTAGTCCTTCTAATAGCCTTGCTTAAGCCACTGAGAGGAATCACTTTTTATAAGCTAATGGCAAGGGTTTTTCTTCCTCACATGCAATTTAGATTTTCATAATTTTCCTGACTCTTATGCTTGCACAAGGATAGACATATTTAATAATTGACTTTGTTAATTGTGTAACTTGCACTGACAAGTCCTGATTGATGCAATCTGTAGATTTGTGCTCAAAAAAAGAAGTTAAGATGCAAATCCAAGCGTTCCACCTTTCCAGATCTAAATATGTATACATGGAACTATCCTTCAGAAATATGACCTACAAGGATGCCAGATGATACATGATAGTTGCCCATAAGTCTCCAAAATGCCCTATTATTTTAAATTGTCATTTAAGTGTTCCAAAACAGGAACAAACATTCACAGACCACATTATCAATAACATAATTCATCTAAATTTGCCAGGAGGTTGGAGGAATTATCTCATCAACCCAAGACTCAAATCTGGTCCTCTATTTGCTTATTCTGGCTCAAAACCAGCCAGTTACATCTAAAAAGGACACAAATAAGATTTTCCAGCATTTCACAATATTAAGGCCTGATCAGGGTCTTTCAGCAGTTTTCAGTGTCATTTCAAGTGTCACAGCACTCTGCTCTGGCAGCGGACACCTGTGCATATGGAGAATATGTGATTTGGCCAAGCATGTCCCTAGATTTCAGTGTGATCAGATTTTGATCTGAGACACTGTCACACCACTTATCCTCAGGAAGCATGTCTGTAACATGTTATGGATTCCAGGAAGGAAAATGTTTTCCCTTTTCAGATGCCTTACTACAATAGACAGAAGGCAGAAAGATAAGGAAGACAACAATCTTACCCAGCATTCACTCTAAAAACATTATCTGAAGGTGATGGGACAATGTAAAGATTCAAAGACAACAACGTTTCTAATCAAAGGTATAAGAACAGTGCTAAGATATCCTGAAATTTTCATCAACATTTCTCAGTATTTTCCCTCTTCTATTGTCATTATTGATCTTAAAGGCTAAAATAGCTAAAATAGCATATTCATTATGGTCATCCCTACAGTACTTTGTGATAGGCAAGGTTTGAATCTTTCCTTATATTTCTTGGTTATAAATGATGGAACAGATGGGCAAGTTGTAGGATTCTTTGTAGCTGTTTTGTCTTCATGAACACACCTTGGAACACATTCTTTTCAATGTATACATCTCCTTCATTTCCTATTCTTAACATTTGCAGTGGAGCTACTTGAGAAGTGAAGGCAACCAAAAATTTCAAATCTGATTTACTCTTTTTATAAGATTGTTAGTACAAATACTGAAATAAAAACTTATGTGAGAAACACAGACTGTGAAAAGGGAAATATCTTTAGCAGGAGTCAATTTTACAAGTCTTCCTAATTTTATTACATTCCAGCAAGTTACTAAGCAATTATTCTGCAAAGGTGTTACACCTATTGTGAGTGTCATGGAGAACTGTGAAGTTTCCTCATACAGTATAGCACCATTACAGAAACACCTGTGTTAAAAATAACTTCAAGCTTTTCTACTCCAAGCTATTCCTTAAGCTTTAAAATATTTCCTTTCTTACTCAATGCTTTAATACTTGCATTATGTTCCAGACCACAGCTGTGACAGCAAAAGCATCATCTTTTTTGCTCCCATTCTTCTGAAAAAGGCTAGTATTCCTCTTCAGTGACAAATAATTGCACATACAGCTGTAATAAACACAGACAGAAGAGTGGCAAGTTGGAATGAAAAAATCCACAGTGCAACATTATTCATTTGGCATTTGCTTCCTCGTTATCATGTAAGTTGTGGCTGCCACAAGTGGCACCATGTCGGTCTGGAGAAAGCCCCTCATGCAGCAAGAGATATGGCATCCACTTCCACCCCCGTGTCCTACAACACTGCTGGGGTGGAAGAGTAAGCCCAGCCTAAGTCCTGGCATGCATGTGAATTGCTTTTAAAGAGAGGAGTGAAGTGTTTCCCAAGATGGGTGAAGAGTGGGAGAAAACTTAAATGTATCTGACCATGAAACTGGTCCTTGGTAACAAGAATAAAATCACTCTATGTACTACAGCTCCCACAGGAGTACAAAAGAACAAGGAGTACAAGAGATTATCTTTGCAATGGTCTTCATGAGCATTTCCTCTTTTGGGAAAAACTGTCAACCAGAAAAACCCACACATCTGTCTTTTATACAGCATTCTTCACGCAACTCAGTATGGCAGACACTTGAGAGGTAAGAGAATTGCGGAATGTTGAAAAAGGGTGGAGTCCTTCTACCTTTTCACAACTGTAAATTCAATCAGTTAGGGTCAAGTAAGGCAGCAGGGTGAGGTAGCCTGAGAAGTACAAAGCTTTTTACTTTTCACCCTTGTCCTGGTGATTGTTAACACTGAGTAGAGCCTTTTCTTTTTGTATAATACAACATTTCTTGTAGAATCAATAACATCTCAGACCAAACAAAAACTACCAGTAGTCTTCTTCCCAGAAATAGCACATTCTCAATTCTTGTTCATTCCTTTATCCTCCAGCTGTTTTAACTGATTAGTCAAAGGCACACTCCTTGTTGACATAAAATGTGTGGCAAAAACAAGTGTATAAATGAATAATTATTTCCAACACTTGCAATGAGATTAAGCGCTTATTGGATTAGGAAAGCAACGGGATTTAATGGGGTCATTTATGCTGCAACTCTAGTATAAAAATATACAGTGCATGCATACATATCAGATTACTATCTCTATAGTCCATCTAGCTATAACCATTTAAATATTTTATCTATACAGCACCAATATATTTCTGGTCTCTTCCTTTTTAGTACACTACAGGTGAGTGTCCTTGGGCATCTCTGTAGTGAACACGTGACATAGCTGTTATTGCCATTAGTGAACGAGCATTTTTCAGCATGAGCTAATTTCAGTAACATAACTTTCCCAGATCTGGGGAGCTCTTAAGTCTCAGACACATACACAAAATGCCTCTCTCATTGCCTCTCCTCCCTCTGTATGTTGCTGGAGTCATCTCAAGCACTGCCAGCCTTCATGGCAGTGTTCCTACAGTTTCCTGGGAAAAAGAAAGAACAGGAAAGGATTATTTGGCAAATCTACATACAAACCACTGTATTGGTTGTGTTTGGCAAGGGTTTGGCAGCGGCAGGAGGGTTGTAGGGATGACCTCTGTGAGAGAAGGCTAGGGGCTGCCCCATGCTGGACACAGACAGCTCCAGTGAGCTCCCCAGCAGACACACCACAGGACACAGCTAAGTCTATCAGGGAATTTGGGCTATCTCTGAAAACATATTTAGGAATGGGTTGAAAACATTGGACAGCCAGAGGAGGGGTGGGGGGGAAAAAGAGTGAGAAGCAGTAGAGGAAACACCAGTGGCAGAGGTGGAGGTTCTTCAGCAGCCCGAGGAGAGGACCATCCCAGAATGGATAAATATTCTTGAAGGAACAGCAACCCAGGAAGAACCCACACTGGAACAGGTTTCTTCATGCAGCCTGTGGAGAGGATCCACACTGGAGCAGGGGAAAAGTGTGAGGAGGAAGGAGCAGCAGAGAGAAATTTTTATGTATTAACTGTTACTTGCATTCCCCATCCTCCCTGCAATGCTCAGTGGGGCTGTGAGAGGAGTCAGGTTTAAAGGGAGGAAGTTAAGCCTGGGAAAGAGGGAAGCAAAGGAGTTGTGTTCATATTTGTGTTCTTGTTTCCAGCTACCCAAATCTATTTGAACCAGCAATAAATTAAATCCATTTTCTGAAGTTGAGCCTGTTTTGCCAATGACAGTAACTGACAATTGACCTTCCTGTCCTTACCTCAACCCACAAGCTTTTTCATGCTTGTTTTTTTTTTGATATTTTTCTCCCCCTGTCCAGCTGAGGAGGTGGAGTACAGCTCGGTGGGCATTTGGCTAGCCAGGATTAACTCATCATATCATTTACAAGTTCTAGATTGATTTTTTTCAGACACTAGGATGTATAGGTGGCTTTGTGGTATAGTGTGTGTTTTTGGCTGATTTGAAAAAGAATGATCCTAAGCATCTGTGTCTTACTTGTAAGATCACTATGGACATCTGAATTGCCAAAAAATAAGTTTCTTTTTTAGTCTAGACTGCAGAACAATGAACTCCCTGATGCCACCTTGATCTAGAGTTGATTAGAAGAGTCAAAAGTTACTTGGTGTGGGAAAATGTAGGAGGATCAGAATCAACAGAGACGTCCACAAAAAAAGGCTGACTGAGTCCTAAAGAGTAGAATCAATCAAGAGAGGAAATATCAGTAGGTATTTCTGTATTTTGAATGACCCTGTCTTTTGACTTGTCTAAACCGAAAGAAGCCTGGTTTACATGCCATCTGCACTCTGCTTTCTGTATGTTTTATCTATTTTGTGTCCTTTAAAAACATGTACCTGGAAGCTTAAGATCCTGGAAAATAACCACTAATACTGCCTGTAGGGGCCTACTTATAACTGACAGAAAACCAGTCTTTTTGCCAGGAATAAAGCTAAATCAAAGAGTCAGTAACTAAAGTTTTGTGGTTGTTGATGTTTCCATTCACAGAAAAATCAGAAAAAGTGAAAACCACTGACCAAATATAAGCTTTTTTTAACAACATTTTAAACTATATGAAATATTTAACTTAATCTGAAGTGGACATTTTACTGAGCTTTTGAGTTTATTTACTTTTAAAAACAAATTTCAAGGAAAATTGAACATGTATAGTATATTCAAACCAGAAAATGATACATTTATTTTAAAGTATTGCAATGAAAAATCAAAAATATATCTTCCAATTTATTTTAAGTAGTTTAAGGGAGGTTACTTTTTGTTTGGTTGGTTTGGACAAGTAACTTGAAAAAATGAAATCAAATTCTCAGACTTGCTTGATACTGCTGAACCTGGCTTTTTCATGTATATGAAAAATACAAATACTGTGTCAGATGAGAAATATTGACAAACCTTACCTGGAGGCAGACACAGTCCACCTGGAATGTTAAAGCTCTGGAGCTGCCACAAGGGAGAAGTCTGGGCAAGGCTGAGGGATGGATCACTGCTTCCTATTGATCCCAGTAAAGTTGCTTAGATCTTTGAATACCAGACAATGCTATAAAACATATAACAAAACCAAATGAACAAAAGGTTTATTCCCTTTGATGTACTTTTATTTAGGTAAAACTTCCAAAAAAGTAAAAAAAGACTGGACCTTACTTGCTTGGAAAGTGAATTTAAAATTTCATTAATATTTCTCTTTCTTTAAAGCTTTCTGAAAAAAGCAAAATGTCTGGCCAAAAGAAGCCTATAGCACAGAATGACAAATTGATTGCTCCAAACCTAGATTCTATAAGTCAATATTAAAGAGTAAGGATATTTTCACCAAAACCATCTTCCCCTTTTATTGCTAGAGATTACACACCTCTCACATCTGACTATTTAAAGACAGGACCCTGCTCAGAAGCATATGCTTAACTTTGAGAAAAGAGAATATCTTGTAAAGTCTAGGAAAAACTCTCATTCTGAGAACTGTGCATGTCTCAATACCTCACTTTGGGCTCCTAGCAAATTCCTGTCCCTTATACATTTCATAAGTATCATGTTCATGTGGCTAGACTGACCCAAGAGTTGGTCTACAGGAGGTACCTAGCTCTCATTTGTCAGCCTGACTTTTCCTCAGAAAGAATGGGAGTATTTTGGGAGGTAAAAAGGCATGGCTGACTCAGACCATTAGGTGACTGCATTATTGGAAGGAAATGGGATAGAAGGAATGAGGAGGAAAGAAGGATATACACCCCTGCCTATACACAACCCCTATAGCCTGCTGTCTTATTGGAGGGAGGGAAGAAGTCAGGCAGCAACACCTCTAAGAGCTCAGAGTCAGAATGTGTGGAAGGAAGTGGCAGAGGTGCAGCTGCTTCCAGGTTTTAGCCAAGAAGAAAGGGAGAGTAACTTCTTCACAGCCTGCTTGATGTGGGACAGGACTGGAAGAAAGATGGGAAAGAAGAAAACAGGCCATCTGCTTACCCAGCACCCAGAAATCCAGCAGAAATACTAACTTTCAAGGAGGGAATCCTGAAGTGGGATGCTGCACCTGAAGCTGTCAAAGCTGGAACATGCTGAACCAGGACATGAGCTTCTTTGGGCCTACTTCTCATCTTAGCCCCTGTGGTGTGAGATTTTCTCGCACTGACTGTAGTCAGTGCTGAACCTCACGCTTCATCTATGCTTGTAGTAACCAAGACTGCATCAAGCCAAACTACTTCTGAAATTTTTCTGCCTTTTCTTGCCCAAATACAGGCTTCATTTTGTGAAAGGCTGGTATATTTTTGCTTTGTGAATTTGCTGGTGAAATTTCTTGTCGGTGATAAAAGATCATGTAGCCAAAGTCAACAGGGTCATTTTCCTCACTTTCATGCACTTTTCCTGTAGAAAGTGGTATGAGGTATTCTGGCTATCAGTATGTATTCCAAAGCTACATAAAGAACACAATCAGTTTTCCTTAGGAAAGGGGCATAGTCTTAGAAACTGATCTCGTACTGGTGGAAGACAAAATTCCTATCAAGACAGTGATCTCAGGGCCAAGTAAAGCCATCAAGTCTCCAGTGTCATGGAGCCACACATCTCCCATGCCCATGATGTGAAATGCATTCCCACATGTCAGTCCCACTGATAAAATCTTGACTCAGATTATGAATGAAGCTAGTCCTATTATAATGCTCATTACTTAGTTTTCCTAAGTCCAAGGAGATTCCATTGCTGCTGGGTTTTCTTAAGAATGGGCTTTTTACTTTTTTTTCTGTAAGAATGGTATCTTGAACTTTCTGTACTTGTGCAGGCACTCTGAACTAGATAAAGATGTACACATCATCTCACCATGTTCGTCCCCAAAAATCTCATTACATCCACATGGTCACTGACTAAACAAACTGACTGAATTTCCCCTGTCTCAGGATGAAATCAAAAGGGGAATAACTTATCTGATACTCTTTTCCATATCATCATACTGGACAGTACCCAGGTCCCACCATCATAATTTGTTTTTGAGGATAGAATCATTATTATCTAAAAGGAGGCACTTTGTTCTCAGTGGTGTGCAAACAGTGGTTCAAATACTCTAGGTCTCTAACTTAGTCCAAATACATTCTTTAAATCATATTGTCAAATACTTTCACCTTTTCCTTTTTAAAATAAAAAATATAAAATGTATGATATTGTGAATTGTTGGAACCGAAATGGGACAGAAATTGGAAGATCCATAGCTGTGATTTCTGCAACTGACCTACAACAGGAATGTCATAACTCCCCCATACATCCCAAGTTCAATAAATAATGTTCTATGCTGTTTGAGTGCAAAAGACTTAGACAACAATGAAGTAAAACAACTTAAGGTTTTGTTCCCTTTTAACTCTGTTCACATGTACATTTGCTCTGCAAAGCTAGGTGGCACATTCATGAAAACGTGAGGTAAATTCACTGTATGTTATTTTACATACTCACCAAACACACAGATGCTCACAAACACTCACTCTTTTCTACATCAGTGTCCAAAGCCGAAAATAAAAAACGATTTTCATATTGTCTGTGCTCTATCACAGTTGAAAATCTAGGGTTTGAGAACACCTTCCCAGCTTGCAGCTGTTTTATATATGAGGATTCATGAGCTCAGCACAGAATTTCTACTTTCCTACCTTCTTTTTGTTCCAATAAATACAAGAAAACAACCAAACCATGCATGACTCAAAGCAATTTGACCTAACATTTTATCTTTACCCTTTTCCTATTTGAAGACCACTCATCATAATTTCCTAGTTCTTTTTCCACTCTTCTCTTAACTGAGCTACTCACATCTGCCCTCTCCCAAACGTTCCCTCTGTTTTAATTCTGATCATCCATGCAGAGACATAGAAGTGATCACATTCTTTATCAGAGGAGTTTGTAGACATCACCATCACCCACATGTTTCCCTTTCCCACATCTCCTCTGAGACCACTGCAGATGGGCTTATAGTCAGGCTTCCTTTGAACATTTCTCTCCTTGCACAACTCATCCTTGTTTTCAGAAATGCTCTCTTCCCTCTGAGGTTAGATTTAGAGTAATCCATGTATGTATGGTGACCAAAATTCACAAGTATAATCCAAGTAACCAAGTTTACAACAGCTAATCTCAAGAAAGTTGATTTAAATGAGAACAGCCTCTTTGCTGAGAAGACATCACACCGTTACTTCATTTCCTCTGCTGGCATCCTGTTGAAGACAAGGTCATATTTAAGATTTTAGCTTGCACTTTCAAATCCACATATATAACTTGTCTGAATTATGCTTAGGATATGTCCTCTGCAATCGTGACTCATTGCATCAGCTACTCTCCAGATGTGAGCAAAGTGTTTCTCCCAGTGCAGAAATGTGCTAATGCAGGAGACAGGACTTGGTCAGCAGCTGGTGTGCATAACTGGAAAGGAATTCACTTCTCGTATGCACAGGAGGACCACAGAGTCATCACCTCAAACACAACATATATCCCACCACATATCCCACAACATATATCCCACGGTGTATCCCACTTCACAACAAAACAGCCTGAAACCAAAGCAAGCCAGATGGATGGACAAAGAGATGTCTTTGCAAGTGTGACAGAGTAAAAATGTTAGTTGTTTTCTTCACAAAAGTTAAAGCTTTCAAAAATATACCCAAAACTTATCTTTAAATTGCTTGAAACACCAGCCCAATGTGTTTATCCTGGCTATACCTTGTCAGGCAGAAAGTGTCCATACTGCTACACATGGGCACAAATCTGTAGGGCAACCATAGGTCAAACACCTCAGTGCCATGTTGAAGGAATCCCCATCCCACCGCATTCATTGGAAGGGCTTTTTTACATGCTGAATACTTTTGTGACTGAGAGCAGATGGGATCTGGGCATGGATTTGTAGAGTTTGCACAGTTTGCTTAAAATCCCTTATGTAGGTTTTAACTTCTGTCTTAATTCCTGGTTGCATATTCATTTTCCACAAGCTTGAACATAAGAGAAACAAATTATGAGTCAGTCAGTAAGAGTATACGTCTTTGTAACTAGGAGCTCAGATTTCAGACACTTGCCTTTTGTATGACTTGCACAAATTTACATTAAGTGACAAGTGATGTCACACTGCTGAAGGACATAAATGTCAATATGTGATATATAGTTTACATAGTTTCAGACTCAGAAAAGAACTGTAGTAGGGAAACCAGAATGATTATTTTTTCAATACCTAGGAGAACTTTCAGCCCCTATTTATCTCAGCAGATGCTGCATATGCTCCACACTTTTCAGTTGTTCTGGAAACAACTGAAAAGTTCTAAGGATAGGGGACAACCTGTGTGGTCTTCTCCTTCAGGTATGGAAGGATTTACTCAAAATGTTTGTGATCAATCTATCTTGAATACTTTTCTGTCTTCAGGAAATGTACAAAGCAACTTTTAAGGATGTATAAATGCCTCACTTCTCATCGGCTGTAGGATTTGGTAGCATCCTTCACACACTTGGAGGTTGGAAGATGTTTGTGTTATCAGAGAAGCCCACCAAAACCAAACTGGCGAGGGGCCAGAGTTGGAGAAACCATTAGCAAAATGGAGGGTTGTTGTTCATGTTGGGCTCTTCTACCTTTATGGAATAATTTCCACTATGAGCTGGTCTCCTTCAGCTCCTTCAAGTCTTTTTCACGGCAGTTCCCAATTCCATCCTCTCAGAGATTTACTTTTGTGGCCTGCAGGAGATGAAAACAGTGTGTTGATCATGAGTCCCTCCACCTCCACATGAAGGGATGAAACTAAAGAGACTGCTGTCAACATGGTGCACGTGGTTTGCTTTTGAGACAACGCTTTAAATTACGACTGAGGGCTCCCACTCACACAAGTGCCTCCAGCTTTAGCCTTGCACACTCACAGTTGCCCAGGAACCTACTGCCCTTTGAGATCAGCTCAGACAAAGTGCACCAACATAAAACTGGTTTCTGCCCTGAACTACATTACAGTTTTCACATTACAATTATTTATCAAATCTAAAAAAAACAAAAAAGCCACTTTTATTTTAAAGTACACCCATTACCTTTCTCAATGTTGCATCCAAAGAAAAGATGTGTTACAGAGTAAGGTTTGAAGACCATTTTCTGACTTCTGAGTGAAATTAGCACTTTTAATACAACCAAAGTAATGATATAAAAGTTGAAACACTGTATGTCTGCAGGGAAGGTAAGATTGTTAAGAGAAAGTAAAAAAAAAATCCCCTAAATATTACCAGTATGCAAAAGAGTATGAAACTAAATAAAACTACAGCTACTTAAGGGAATAGGACATAGTATGACTGGATGCACAAAGAAAACTGATATATATGCATATTGATAAAATCTTTAAGATCTTGGAAATCGGTTAAATCGAACGAGTGGCTAAAACAGCATAAAACAAAATGTTATGCCTTCAAATGCACAGGTTCTGATAATGTAGCTTCCTATCCAGTCCACAGTTTCTTGCCATACTCCGTACCTCAGGATTGCTTGAGCAAACTGAACTGATACAGTGGGAATAGGAATGCTTCATCTCAAAGGCAGCTGTATTTTTAAATATATTTTTTAGCACTTCGTGATGTATTTGCCTGTGTCAGGAGACTTAAATATTTAAACAGGGTGACAAAGTTCATTTCAACCTCAATGACAGTCAAACCCCCTGACATGCCCCTTTTGTAATGTGAGCAGAATTTTCTTCATAGAAATAGCCCACCTCAAAGGAGTGGGGAAAGGAGGGAAAAAAAAAAAAAAAAAAGAAAAAGAAAAACCAACAAAAAACTTCTATTTCAACTTTTAAAGCCCTGAAAGTCTTTGCAATGTCTCTTTCACCTTTACCTACTGAGTCACCCCACTCATCTCCTACCGGTAGATATTTATTTTCCAAATGAGCTGCAGGCACCCACATCGTGGGAACCAGCTGCCCGCTTCGCGGCTCGTACGGGGAAGCTGAGGGGAGGGCGGCAGCCGCCAGTGGCCTCCCAGGGCCAGCCTCACCGCGGCCCGAATCCTCCCGGGGCAGCTCAGGCTGCCTCCTTCTGTCCCGAGCACAGCTCTCAGGCCTGCCGGAGGGGTGTGCCTGTCCTCCGGCAGACCCGGCGATGAGCAAGCGCCTGTGAAATGTGCCAGAACGAGAAAGGCGGATTTCGTGCTGCCAGCCGGCGCGGCCCCGCGGGCTCTGTGGGCGCCGGGTCACCCGCGCGGAGCCCCCTCGTGGCCCGGCCCGGGAACGGCAGCCGGCCGCCCTCCCGTGCCCGCGCTCCTCCTTCCCGCCGAGACCTGCTCATCCATCAGTCAGCCGTGCTCATCCATCAGTCAGCCGTACTCATCCACCGGCCGTGCTCATCCACCGGCCGTGCCCGCTCCGGCCTCCCCGCCCCGCGCCCACCCGTGCGCCGCCCGGGGCCCGCCGACGCCGCGCACACCCTGCAGGTGAGCACGGAACCACAGCATAGCCTGAGCTGGACGGGACCCACACGCGTCAGCTCTGCGCGGGACATCCCCAAGAATCACACCGTTCGTGCCTGAGAGGGTTGCCCGAACGCTTCTGTGGTTCTGGTTCACCGTGGCTCTGGCAAGAGCGGTGCTGCTGCAAGCCTACATTGGCTGTTGTAGCTGGAACACGGAGGGGCAGGCAGAGCACGGTGGCAGAAATATCTTCTGCTGGGGTGGGAAAAGGCAATGGCTGTCCTCAGGTTACTTGGCTCGTGTTAGGGAACAGTCACAGCCTGCTTGAGACAAGAGGCAGGAGAGAGCTCTCACAAGTCCCATCCATGCACCATCCCTTTCTGCCGCTGTGGAGGGAGGGAAGAAAACATCAGCTTAGGAAAGACGATTCTGGGGAAAAGAAAATTGTTCTGTGAAGTGCATCTTACAATGAATAGTACAAAAGTATGAAAAAAAATAATGTGTTTTGCATGGAGAGTTAGCAGTGACTACAGCAACAAAACGCAGAATCAGAATTATCAGGGTTGGAAGAGACCTTTAAGGTCATCCAGCCCAATTACCAGTCCAGCACTAACATTGTAACCCCTAAACCACACCCAGCACCAGGTCCAAATGCCTCTTAAATGGTGACTGCACAACCTCTTGGGGCAACCTATTACAGTGCCTGACCACCTTAACAGTGAAAAATTTTATGTAATATCTAATCTGAGTCTCCCCTGTCCAGGCTGAAGGCCATTTCCTCTGGTCCTCTCACTGCAGTCACAGTAGAAGAGACCAACCCCAGCTCACTACATTATCCTTTCAGGGAGTTGCAGAGAGGCATGAGGTTCCTCCTGAGCTTCCTCCAGGGTAAACAACCCCAGCTCCCTCAGCTCTTCCTCATAAGAGGTTTTCTAGACCTTTCATGAGCATTGCCACCCTTCTCTGGACACACTCCAGCACCTCAGTGTCCTTTTTAAAGTGAGGGGTCCAAAACTGCATGCAGTACAAACAACACCTCTAGAGTGGCTCAGTCAAAAAGGGTGTAATCTGCTGAAAGGACTTGACTGGGCTGGGTGGGTTTTTTGTGAGTGTGTTGTTCATTTATTTTTTCTAACCAGTGGCCATGTGGAGGGGCTGTGAGGAACGGGGCAGGAAGAGCAGCACCTTGAGCTCCTTCCACTCTTGCTGCGTGTCTCTCCTCACAGGAGGGCCAGCACATGAACACCTGAGCAGCCTGCGGGAAGGAAACCGAAACCAACCCACTCCCAAATACACCAGGGTGCTTGCAGCCCTGTTTTTTACTTAGTGAATCAAAAAGCATAAGGAAATGGGAAATGGGGAAATCATGCCTCATGTTCTTCCAGAGCCTTGCAGGCCACTACCCTGTCAGACCTGTTTTTCAAGCACAGGGGTGTAGAAATGGCTTCCCACACACACACAGGGCTAACACAGGAGTTCCCCAGACCCCTTATCTTCAAACAGGGACAAGACTGAAGAAGCTGACTGCCCAAGCTATTTTGACATTTATGTCCACCTTGGTCTTTTCTTTGTCCTTAGATTCATCCTTTCATAATCAGCTAAAATGGACGTGGTCTTCCACATAAGGGACAAAATTTCATATCTAAAAGCCATGATGCTGTACAGCCATGCCACAAGCCCTGAGATTCGGGACGGAGCAGAATCTTCCTACCAGGAACTTCAGCTTCCTATGCAGTCAGGGAGAAGGCAAAGAAATTAAGTTTCTCCTTCCTCCTCCATTTCCAGCTTGCCCTGCGCAATAGCTAGTGTGGCTAAACTAGAACAACAAGATCTGGTTATTCCAACATATGACTAGAAACAAAGTGGGCCTGACATGTTCCTACCTCTGTATCAGTCTCTGCCCCTCCATCATGCAGGTGCAGGTTTTTGTGGAGCTGCTTAGTGAAGCAGTAGCTGAAGTAGCCCAGCCTGAAGAAATGCTTTGAAAATGAAAATAGGGTGATTGTCCCCAAAAGATTTGTATCCATTATATTGCCTCATGGAGCTGTTGGAGAAAGCAGAAAGGCAGCATTCTTAAGCCAGCCTTTCCAAGATTATATGCCTGCTGGTTTCAACCATTGCTGAATGACCAGAGTCACAGGAAAAACGTTCCTATAATTTCTGTGTGTGATACAAAGACGTGGACTTCAAGTTCCTGCTTGGTTACTCTCAGGGAGTCCTGCAAAGCCCCATGGAGCCTTAGCCTGACACCTGCAAAATCAACTTCCCTGCCTGAGACAGCAAGTAAGCAAAAGACTGTGGCATACTCTGACATAGTTAAAATGGAACCCATAAAAGCACTGGAGCTAGAAAGTCCCTGCCACCCTCAGACAAGGGGTTCTGGGGCAGATTTCTGGCTCTGAGGGTTGGCGACCACCCATGCCGGCACAGCAAGCTGGCACAGGGCAGCTACATCAGCGTGGCACTGTGCCCAGCTTGTCATCTCTGAAGGGAGAGTTTCCTCACTGCCCTGGGTCATGTCTTTCTCACAAAGATTTTACAGAGATGTCATAACTATACATCCTCCCATATGCACGGTTAAGAATTAGAGCTTTCCTAATCCTGCATAATTATTAACATGAGAGCAATTAGACAGAAAGATCAAATAGCTTGTTATTAAAAGACCAAAGAAGAACATAAAGAGCTACCAATTGGTATAAGAAATCTTGATTCCTGAATACTAAAACCCATAACCTATGGAGGGCTTACTTT
Organism: Nicator chloris; assembly: GCA_013400495.1. NCBI lineage: Eukaryota > Metazoa > Chordata > Aves > Passeriformes > Pycnonotidae > Nicator > Nicator chloris. Next base: position 57,578 of record WAAE01005449.1, on the reverse strand, counting down.
ATATGATTTATATGCTATTGGATGTATCATTCAAATTCCACCTGTCCTGTGCTGTGTGGGAACAGTATAATTCATCATGTAGGTCTCCAGGTGAAGGAGAAGTGACATCATGTGTGGCCGTGTAGCCTAATCCCACATTTTTATGGTCAGACTTTAGAATATTATTTTAAGTTCAGCTACAACATTAGTTAGAGATTCTGATATATAGCTTTTTTTTTTTTTCATCATTGAACTGAGAAAGTGAGCTATAATGAGAACTTTCTGGATGATAGATGTCATTCTTCTGAGCGGTGCTATTAGCACTTGTCCAGTTTCCGGAATATTTATTAAAGAAAAAAAAGAGACACACATATGGCTTGGTATAATTATGTAGCCCTTCAGAGTAAAAGAACTGTTCAAGAGAACACATATTCTTAAAGCTATGTTTTTCTCCTTTTAATTTCTATTACTTTTTCCAAGTCTGTCAGCTTTACATATAATTTTACATTTTGTCAAATGAAGTTGATAACATTTATTTCACAGAAATAAAGGCCAACATTCGTAAACTACAATAACAAGCCAACACATGCCGGCATCTGTGAATGAAAAGGGGGATAGGAAAAAGGCCTTGTTTTGGTAGGCAAACAAATTTCAGTTTGCATTTCACAAGGGATTATCATTAGTCTTGAGCAAACTCCGTGTCTGTGAACATCTTACATTATTCTTGTGCACTACAGGTTTTGAAGAGCTAGCTTGACTTTGCAGAAATTTCTTTGATGTAACTTAAACCCTTTTTTTTTCCTCATGTAGGAATTGGAACTGTACCATAACTTAGCAGGTAGGTTAGGGTAAAAAAAGTCACACAGCTATCTAATCAGCCAAAGATACTTCTTTGGACCATGAATAAAAGGTGTTACTAGTATTCCTTCACTAGTATTTACTGTCAGGTATTTCCTTTCTTCTGTCCATATTATCAAATTCATTCTTCACACAGTGTTGATATTGCTTTTCCCATGCTGCTTCCTTCTCTTTACTTCCCTTATTTTATCATTAGGTATTATTCTATGTCATCATCTTCTGAAAAGAACAAGAAGCTAATAATATTTCATGATTAGAAGTGGTCTTTGAATGGGCTTGTAATGAGGTAAAATGAGTTCACCGATCTCTAGTTGTTTTGTATACAATATTCTCCTAATAGTGAGAAATACTTTGACAGAATCCCCTTAATTAAAACATTCAACAAACTGAGAGCCTGTAGTAGCTGGCTTTTTAGGTTTACACAGTACTGTACCTTAAGCAGTGGTTAGCCTGAATTCAAGGGTAAATTCATGTGATCTATGATTTCTTTAGGCCAAAGGTATTTTATACTGTCTTAGCTTTTTTTTTTTTAATTTTAGTGTACTTAAACACCTTCAGAGTTACTTAATTACCCAGAATAATTTCAATTCACAATCACTGATTAATGTATGAGTTATATTCTTGTCCCCTTACATGAATCCTTTACTCTTAGTCTATATTCCTATAAAAAGCTTTGACAATGTTGGGGGGTACTTCAAGGGGTGTGCTGTTGTCTCACTAATGAACTTCTTGTGAATAGTGCAAATATCAAAAAACTTTTTCTCTTTTGCAGGACTCAATTACAATTTCTTCTTGCAAGCAACTGTGGGGTTTGCAGCTTTTTTCATAACATGGGTTATTTTAAGAGAAGAAATGCAAAACTACTGACAGAAAGTTACTTTCCCATTGAAAGTTACTACAGCCTATCTGTGGGCAGAGAGATTTTCATTTAACTAAAAAAGTCCAGAAGAAAAGGAAATGTTATAAATAAACAAACCAAAACTACTATTTCACTGCAATATCCATGGCCCTTAGCCATAGGTGATCTAAAATGAAGCCAGGAACACAAAACTGCCAAACTGTATACCAGCCACTGTTAGTAAAAGCAAAAAACAAGATTAGCACATTAAGAAAGGAATAGTATATTTTTGGTGTCAATCTTTCTCTAGACTTTTCTATACCTGTGACTGTTGCTCCAGAAAGGTGTGATGGACACAGAGGAACAGGAGAGGGCTTGACATAAGTGGTGCATTTGTTTGAAGTTGTAGGGCAGCAGCTCGACTGGGTTCAAGTGAGTTCGTTGATGGTACTTCTTGGAATTGCTTATTCTTGGTGGTGTGCTTTGATTAACTCTTTGAAAAAAAATGGTGTTCAGATGTTATGAGGCAGGAACTGACAGTCATTCTGCAATAGCGTGGGAGTTTATAGTTTACTCAGCAAAAGCTTGCATGCTGGTGTATTTTAGAAATGTTGGTCACCTCGGTACTTGAGAACTCATTCTTTTTGGAGTCTCTTAGTTCTCCAGAACAGAAATTAATTGCATAGTTTCAGAGTTTGAATTTGACTTACTATTTTGTCATATTCATAGAACGACTATTTGTGCAAGGTCTCCACTGTGTAGTTGAGAAGAGTTATGAACTCAGATGAACCATCTGCCCCTGACCCAGCAAAGTCACCTTGTTTACTGAGCACTGATAAATTCAAAGGATAGAATCTTTCTCTTGATGAACTGGCACAACTGGTCCAAAGTTTTCTGGTGCCAAGGGAAGACCTCCATAGACCTCAGAAGTCTAGGGATCAAGCTGTATTTTCAGATATCCAAGAATGAAAAAGAGCAATGAAAAACAGGAATGTCACTAGTACTTCAACCTTAAAATAGCATATTTTATAGAAGCATAGTGTAAAACTATTATAAATCACATTTTTACACATATATGCTCAGGATCAAATTTCAGTTATAGTTGCTGAGGAACTGTAATCACTGGAAAAGACACACGGCATCATTTTAGTCTGCAAGGAATAAAAAAGATGCTTGCAACAGCATGCATCAGAGAAGAGCTTGTCAGTTTTATGAGGAAGAGAAGTGATGCACTGTCGGTAACAGCTCAGTCACAGCCTGGTCTTACCATGACCAGACTGCATCTGTAAACTCAGTCTACCTGTCTCCTATGTTACTTGGCCTGGACATGTGTTTGGTGGTGTTAAACTCAGATTCCCAAAAGCCTGCTCTGGGAAACTAAGGTCCCTAGCATGTCTTTTCTGCTGTCTTTTGGGCATGTAGGAGGTGAATAATGTTCTCCATGATATGCCCCATGCCCACATCCCTGTGTTGTCAGTTGTTAGTCAATGCAGATCATTTAGCACAATGTATTTCACCTGCCAGGAGAACGTGGATCCAGCTGACCCACTTATTTCACACTATGCTGGAAATATCAGCAGTGTATCTATATATATCATACGTGTTTGCCATAACAATAGGCACCCGAACAGATCTAGCTGGTTTTGCTGCTATCTGGATAATGCTGCTAGCTTGTGAAAGGAGTTATGGGAAAACTGTTTGAATAATTTTTGAGGTGAATCACAACCACTAGGTTTGGAAAATGATTAGGTCATGTAGACCAGCATTTCTCAGCATTGCAGTGGACAGCAATACCATTGCAACATTTAATTACCAATATTAACATAAGGAAGGAGTCAAACTAAATGGAGGTAATAGTAAAGAAATAGTCACAACAATCTGATTTTAAATTAAAAGTGTGGTAGTTGTACAACACAAAGAAATCCTACTTTTTTCAAAAAACCAAATGTTTGTTAGCCTCTCCATTGATTTAAAGAGGCTGAAAAACTAGGCTCAGAAATATTTCCAGCAAAAAAAAAACAAACCCTGAACTTTCTGTACTTGTGAGGAAGTACTTAGTTGTTGAAAGTAATTGATAGTCTTCTTTTTAAAAGTAATGAACTATGTCCATATTTACATGTTGTTTTCACTGAGAAACACAAAGGCAGCATCATTTTCATGATTCCCTTGTTGCTGCCAGAAGTTTCAAGTGCCACCAGCACTTGATTAAATTAAAGTTTATCCAAGTTTTGCAGCTTCATTTAAAGCTATCCTACAGGTTCTTTAAATGCCAACCACTTTGTAGTTTCTTCCACAGAATATAAATTTGGTGCAGTTTCTTTCTGAAATGTTCTTTTTCTCATGTGCTTCCCCTAAACAGTTGCAGTAAGAGTACTTTACGTATACAAAGTCACATATACAATTAAAAAAAAAAAAAACTGGAAAAAAAAGGCAGTGTAACATCTCTTCATGTCCACTATGTGCAGAAACTATGAGCCACAAGCAGACATTTTCATCTGTGTCAGAGGTGGCTTCTCTGATGCTCATCAGTGTTGCTGTATATGTCATTGGTTGGGCCACTCTTAGGGGTTTTACTGTAAGATTTCTTCTCCAAATGTTTGTGAAGGGAAAATAGTGATTAAATCAGTATCTTTCAGAGATGGAAACTCTGAGGCCATATCAAAATTAGTCTTGATGACCAACACCTGACAACTCAGATTTCTGAGAACCACATTGCAAAACAACACAAAACCGAAGGCTTTTCTTTCCTTCTAGTTCGTATGGGTAAAAGTTATATAGAAAATATTAGTTAAAGTGTGATGAGCTGGCTATCATGTTATTTGTTCCTAGTAGCCACAGGAAAACTTTATCTGACCTTGTGGAAGTGTGGGGAGGCTTGGGAAGAAGCACATAATGCTTGTGCTGAGACTGCATCCTCACTGCAGAAACGTTAATGCAAGTAGAGTCCAGGCTCTAACCTGCCCTACTTGGTTAATTCCGCTGGTCATTTTAGGAAAAGTAACTCTTGTTTTGGAGTTAAAGGCTTCAGGTGCAGAAAAAATTAGGGAGTGATGCAAGTTGTCATTAAATGATACAGAGGAGCTGGCAGGGAAAACTCTATTTCCTTCTTCCCACTCCCCACTTCACAGTTTGCCTCCCCCTGGTCATGCTGACACAACTAGAAGTTGGGCTGTGAAAAAAACCAGATTCCTGAAATGATCCAAGTAAAAATAATCCTTCAGAAGTCTACAAATGAAGTATAACTCTAGCAGAGCTCTTGGAGGCCAATTTTGATACTTATTTTATTTAAAATAAATAAGTCAGAAATGATTAATTGTGTTATCAGTAAAACACTATCGTTAAGCATTATAAAGCAGTGCATCATCCTTTTATCAATTCATAGATTTATTTTTTTTTACAGCCAGAAGGGACTAAGCATTATGAAGATGATTTCAAGTTCATGGAGAACAAATGAATTGAATTCTGAGTGAAAAGTAAAAATTGACACCCTAAAGTTAAAACTAGATTGGTAGGATATCTAAAAATGCAATACTGAGTATTTTAAAAAGAGAGTGAGATGTAACCTTAATAACAAGAAAACACACAAGACCAAGTGTAAGCTTTTGAAAGATAAATTTATCCCACTTACATATTACTGTTGCTTGCTAAAGCTGTCTCTACCTAGTTAAAAAAAATTGATGAAAAAATGCTAAATAATAGAAATGGAAAAGTGTGCATTTCATACAAGTGAAGCAGTGAACAAGAGAATAAGCAGATTGCCTAATTATCAGTGTTTTTCTAAATGGTTGGCAAGGATAACTTTTAAAACCAGTGCTCTAAGTCATGCAAAAGAGAAGAGATGGTAAGTAATGGCACAGCTCCTTCAATAATACGGCAGTGGCATTTTGGTTCCTAAACTGATTGTATAACTTGCACTGTATTGTAATTCTGTTACTTTCACAAAATACATGTGAAAATTATGCTGTTTATGCTAGAACACTTAAACTGTCTGTGAAAGACAAGGTGATCAGAAAAAGTTCATTAAAAGTGCCCTGATTGGAAGTGTAGTCTCAAAAGGGGGTTTTGGCCCTTTACCTGAACACCGCAACTTTCTGTTTTCAGTCTGCTTAATTTCCTGGACTAGACAGCACAGTTACAAAACACTTATTCAAGGAAATTTCATTTTGATTCCTGCAGCTTAGGAGGCTTCAACATCATTTTCTCATCTCCTTCTTCATTTCACTCACTTGAACACCTTTCTCTCCTCTGCTTGAGTTGAAGTAACCTTTCATCAGCATCGTTCCAACCATCTCTTTCTTTCAGCTTCATCACTACCAGATGGCATGGTGTAGTATTAACCTGTTTACATTTTAGATTCTCTCCTCCCACACAGTAGGTATCTGGGACTTGTTTGGCTACAAAAATGAGTGGTGGGAAAACCTCCATTGTTTTCTAGAGAAATTTTAGGAGAAGAGTGAAAGATTCTCTGTATTTTACAAAACAGAAAGTAAACCCAGATTTACTGAACCCTTCTATATTGCACGAAATTTTATAAGCTTGCCACAGCTTTGAGTAAAGGAGTAGCAGAGAAGGTCTTATCTACAATGCAATATAGTAATGAGATTTTTCAGATTATGACAGTTCAGCCTTTTCTGGAACAGAAACATAACTTTTGAATGTTAGTGCCATTTCATAATCATTTATTGCTGAGCTCTAATAATAATTTTTTCTTTAGAGTGTCATTTTATTCTTTGCATATTCATTAGGGTCTTGTTCTCAGCCGTAAGTTCTAAGACCTAATCTAACATGAACAAAACAATATTTAAATCAAAAAAATTTGAACTCAGATTAGAGCACTCATATCTTCTCCAAGCTCTTTGCCTTGGTGCCAGGTAATATATTTCTCCTTCTGACATGAATACGCACATGGTTTTACTAAGCTATATGTGGTAGATACCTTTGCAGTATTTCTTTCCCACATCCATATTTATCAAAAATTGTTTCAAAATGCTAATATAATCCTAAATGTTGGGAAGAAAACATCAGTTAAAGGAGCAACTTAAAAGGATCAATTTTCTTTTCAGTTTACTGGTGTTTATTTCTTCTAAATGTTGAATTTTAACACTTGTTATTTTTATCTAGGTTCCAGGCTTTTTTGTGACCATTGTTTGGAGAAAGACAAGAGAATGGTGAAAGATTGGATGGAAAAGATTTACAACACGTTTTCTCTCGTTAGTTACGTCCATGTAATTATAGCAAAGCACTGAGTGGGTACCACTTTGCCATGCACCTGAAGCATTTTTTCCTTGACAGTGCACTGATAGTTTAGTAACACAGCCCCTACTGTGACTGACAGTTGGTTTTGGACTAAATCATATAAAATTGAATAGGAGATGGTGGCTATTCGTTAGTTCAGCCAAAGTCTACTTGGCAGAGTAGATTAACCTTCATGAAGCTCTGCATTATTGCACAGCTCCATGCGATGCTGGTGTCTGCAGCACAGGTTTAGCCTTAGCTTGGCTACTAAAAGTAGCCAAAGGCAGCATTGTAGAAAAGCAGAGAATCACTGGAAAGGCTTTCTTTAGCAATAACAAAGATTATGTGTGTGCCAAACACATCAGTATGGCAGATGACTTGACAGAACCAGTAGTTAAAACAATTTAGTCTTCATAGGAATGTTGTTCCTGGGGTAAAAGCTCAAACCTCAGCTCACTCAAAAGAAAATTATTCTAGAGCATCATTTCTGTATTTAACACCTTAGGAGGGAAAAAATGAGTAAATGAATACTGTTGCTTCAACACTTTTATCTACTTCATTTAGTATTTTCCATGAGCCAGTTCAATGCCATCTGAATCTGTAAATTACAGAAGTGAAAAGCATTTAAGTCTGTTGATTGGGGATAAAAGCAAATGGAATACTTCTACTGAAGAAGCCAAATATGAAGGTGATCCGAGAAATTGCATTAATGTAAGCTTTTGCCTAGAATCACAGATGAGTCTAGTCATTGGGGAGAGATGAGAAAATGAACAGGAGAGTAAGAAGTAGAATCGAAACATGGTAAAAGTCCTACCATCTGACCTCTGCCAGCAGAGCCCAATGTTGATGGGAGCACCTGTGTGAGTTTTCCAAAACAAGTTTGTGCTCTTCTCAAGGGTGCCAGGACTGCAAAATTAGGGCTCCCAGCTGATCTGCACAGACCCCAGTGAGGGAGGAGGTTGTCATATAGTAAAGCATAGGCATGCTTTACTTTAGACACCTAGACCAGTTGAAATTCAAGGTAATTGAAAGTAGGACCCCGAGATTCAATTGCTTTCTTCCAAATTAGGCATCAAGTTCATGGAATAAGTTAGAGTAGCCCAGATATCAGCCCACGGTTGACAGGCGTAACACAGACGCTATAGGAGAGCAGTGCCCTCCTGCTGTAGCAGCTGCAGGCCAGGCAGGTGACAGGAGGGCGTCTCCTGCCTTCAGGAAACTGATCCGAGAGTCTAATTTCTCAAAAAAGGTGTAGGCACCTGCATGTTAATTCAGGGTGCTGAAGTTAGAGACCATGATTACAGCCCTCAGAAAGTATCTACATAGACAGATGGCCCTGTCCATTCACCCTTGGAAGTACACATCCCCTCCTCAGTGTTAGTGACCTTTCACTCCTGCCACCAAGACTAAGATGGGATTGAGTCTACTGTTGTGGAATGCTGGAGTCCTTTTCCCTCTGCTGACTCCTGTCCTTCTCCAGGAGAGTACTTTATTGAAGTGAGGCAATGGCAAAACTCTGGCTGATGCTGAAGCCTGCAGCTTCAGGCTGTCTTAATCCAGGCTGCTGTATCTCACCTCTTCTGCTTGGCCTCTGTCTGACTGTGAATTACACTTAATTTAAATTCACACAGGGTGGAGGTGATATTTGTGCAAAGAGGCGGGGAAAATCCCACCCTTGAAAAAATGCTAGGATGCTGAAAAGGGGGCATATTTTGTACATGGCCTTTGGCAGGTTCAGATGTTCGATTCGAATGAAGCAAAACCAGGGCTTGAAGCATGGGTCTTTATCTTTCATGTGAGTGTCCTAATATCCTATACATTACTGGCTTCTCCCGAGTTGCCTTAGAACACTTGTTTCATCCTGATACAAAGAGGAAAATTTCTGAATTTTTGGCAGGATAGTAAAACCACCCAGCTACAGTCTCAAGGCATGCACCCTCTCTTCATGGGAGGTGAGCAATCACACTCCATGCTGTTCCCTCAGGTGCTGGCCCAGCTCCACTGGCTGATAAAGAGGGATAATAGGTCTACAGCCCCACCTCCTTCCTTTGCCGTTTTGACATCCTGCTCCCCAAATCTGAGTGACAACAAAGGCTACTGTAGTTCTTGGGCTGCCTAGGACACCCACAAGGCAGCCTGTCAGGTCCTGCATGGATGCCAAGGCTCAGCTGGGAGCAGATCCTCCACAACACAAACAGCTTTGGAGATTCACAAGCACTTCTTCCTTCCTTTTCCAGCCACTGGCAGCATCACCCTGGCCTACCTGAATTACTCCAGGGTCCAAAGTTTCCTTCCTACCCTGCCATTCTGCTCCCACGTTTTATGTCCCCTACTGGCCAAACCTCACCTGTAAGAGGAGCAGGAAGCGGGGTGAAATTAAACAGCCATCAAGAAGGCTCACATAAAGCAGAAAGATAATGACTGCTCCAGCCAGCGCTGGCAACCACGGCACAAACTTCCCCGCACAGCACTGCCAATGTAGCTCGCTCCTGACTGCGACACACCTGCTTGCTGAGAGCTGTGCTGCCCGTGCCAGGGCTGCCCACCGCTCCCGAACAATGCACACGGCCGAGGGGAGCCAAGCCACCCCGCTCGCTCCGCTTTGATGTGCACAGAGCCAAATTCAGGCCTACAGCTCTCAGTCCTGATGCAGTGACACATCCTTTGCATCCTTACCACCTGTATGTGTGCCATATACCAGAGCAGGAAGTCACACTTTTCTGTCGGTCGAATCCTCTGCGCGATTTGCAGAACATCACTGAGCACATTTGAAGAGAATTCAGTGCTGAAAAATGATTTTCAGTGAATCTTTTATTAATCTACACGTGCCAAATCATATCTGCAGGGGAAAAAGAAAATTCTGAAAGAAGCCCAAACAAAAATAATAGAACAATTATTGCTTGAAAATTCTGATTGCCTATAAATTATAAGTCTATTCAGCTCTGTGACAATTTATGTTTTCATTTATGAAACCATTCTTGTTATTAACTTTCAATCTTGTTTAGTGAGGGAAGTAGGAATACACCAAGAAGGCAAATCATTTTAAACCACGTCTTGAAAAGCTAGGGTTATGGCACATGGGACACGTTTATTACCACTGTTTTAGAGCACATGATAAGTTTAAAATGGGGCCCTATTTCAAACAGCAGGGGTTGGTTAGGACAAGGCAACTTACCATGACCGCAGTTTCTAATGTAAAAGTGTCAATGTGCTCAGTATATTCATAATGTGTTTATTCTCATTACAGTTTTCAATTTGTCAGTGTTTTACTGGCATGCAACCACAGAGCACAGACAGCTATTGCTGGTTAACCTTGTTATTGCAGACAAGTTACAAGTCCTGACAAGAGTCTGATAACCGTGCCTACTTATTTTAAGCCATGCATGAGGAAAGGGTAGGAGGTTCAAAGTAAGTTATGCTTTCCTGTGTGAGTCCCCATATGATCACTCAAAGTTACTGTAAATATAAAAGCAGAAGTGCCTTATTGCCATTTTGTCATTATGACAGACGAGAAGGTAATCAAAAGACAGAATCAAACATGAGGCTGCAGTTACAAAAGTGTAAAACCCTGAAGCCTCAATCCTCTAAAGGAAATATATGGATTTAGTCACCTGTGCAGGTCTTTGCAGGATGGAGGACTCACTCACTTGCAAATAATCTGTCCTGGAATCTATATCCCAGAAGGAACAGTGACCAAACAGGTAAAGAGTGGAAATTACTATTTCTTATGGAAAAAATATGCTTTTCTCCTCCTCCTCATTTTCCTCTTGACAACATTTACTGCTTATTCATCTGTCTCAGCACCTTGTTGTATCCTGATGGAGACTTTGTAAACTTGCTGGGTCAGAATAATCTTTTTTCCTATTAATTTAACAAGACCAAAGCAACTTGTAAAAAAGCCCATGATCTAGGTCTGATCTTTGATGGAGGCCACATATCACTGCTGGAATGTAAATATGATCTTACTAGTTGACCAAATGCTCCACAGCAGTTAAATAATAAATATACAGTCATGGAGAAAAAAAAAAAAAGAAAAAAAAGTTTAGGCAATTCCTGGGTTCAATTTCACAGATCATGGTAAATCAGATAACACTCTTACAGCTTCCCAAAAAGAGACATGTAAATAAAATATTTTTTAATATTCAGAGACACTGGTCATGTGCTGTTCTTTAAGAGTGAAGATTGTGGATGTGCAGCCCTACAATTAAGGACCCATTTTCTATTTACATTTCGTCACCTAAATTAAGAAGCCATCAAGGACTGCTAGGGAAAAAAAAAAAAAAAAAAAAAAAAAAA
>WAAE01005449.1:9331-46326 GCA_013400495.1 Nicator chloris | reverse complement strand
AAAAAAAAAAAAAAGTCATCAGTCTCTTACAAGCATCTGCCAGTGGCCATTTGCACATAATTTCTGATTGTTGTGCTGCTGTGGAGAGAAGTGGTGCTGTCCTGTGTATACCTTTAGTTTCAGCAGAACTTCCTTATCATTAAGGTGTATTAGAGTTCATTAGTGTCCTACAACATAAAAAAGCAACATATGAGAGAGAATGAGAGAGAGAGAAGAGAGCCAGGATTCTGCTCCCAAACAGCATCTGATGCCACTTGGAAATCCTGCTTCTTCAATCTAGGAACATGTTGCCTCTGGAAAAGCTGTATCTCACATATATAACATTCTTTAAATGAAGGCAAATTTTACCAGAAAATTAAACGGAAAAAAAAAAAAAAAAAAAAGCTAAACCCAGAGAGCTGTGAAGCTGCTGTAAAATTAAAATTAAGAAAACCCTTTTCTCATTCATCTTTTAATGTTCCTTCAAATTAGATGGTGAGGAGAGATAGTTACGTGCTTCACCCTCACCCTTCTCCACCCTATCATTTAACCACAGAAAAGACTGATTTATAACAACAGTAACTTCTGTACTATCAGACATCTACAAGTTTTCCAGTCTGCAATTTTACCTCACATGGATAGATACTGCAGACTTAACATGCTTCAAAAAGTTAGAACCATTTAATGAACTACAACTAATGTGACTACACTTTCGAGGACATGCAGTTCTCTCAAATGTGTTTCCAAGTGAAATAATGCTTCTGAGATTTATTATAATGCATTTTTTTTCCCTGAAAATTCAGGGCTCAACTAGTTGGAAAGCTGGGAGAGGTGTGTACAGACATCTTCTTGTTAGCTCTGGACTGGACCATTTTCAAGATCGATGGCTTTAAGCAGAATTTTGCTTAAATTAGTCCTAAGTATTTGAAAACTGGTTATTTTCTTCTTTGAAACCTGTTTTGATCCAAGCTTGGTTTAAAGAAAAACCAAGATAAACTAAATGCAAAACTGTCCATTTCTGCATTTTTTGTTTTGCAGTCCTACGAATGTTTTGCATTAGGATATTCCAACTCAGAGGAGAAATTTCCCACATCATTTCACAAAGCTTCAAGATGGAGCACCTATTGTTCTGATAAAATGTTTGTTTAGAGAAACCTCCCAAGCTCCTCAGTGGCAGTTTTGCCACCTTGGTAAATATTTATAAATGAGTCACAAGTCTCTGAACAAAACCTTTGGATTGGAAGCCTGATTGAAGCACTGATATCAGTACCCATATTCATATTTCACTTGCCAACCTTGTTTCTGCTACTTTTATTGGAAAATCAAATGCTTTTCATTATTACATTCAATTTCCCTCTTATATTTCAAACCACATCTAAATTCTGCTCCTTGAGGTTCATGATGGTATGCTTCTTTATGAATCATACAGTTGCCAGCACCATGGGTCTTGGGTAAAGTTAATGTACCTGATGAAGCTAAACAATAAGGGACTTTTTGTTGGGTCTGTGAGAGTGAAATGGCACATTTAAATCAATTCTGTTTATATCCAGTGCACAAAAGAAACTTATTTTTATACTCTGACATACCTCAGTATCGGGAGGTGAAATCTCAAGAGTCATAAGGAATAAAGGGGGTCACAGACATTCCACCAAAACAAGTACACTTTTTTGTACAAGAGGTGCCATGACAGGGTTAATCCCATTTTTATCTCTGTGGCTGACTATCCATAGGGACTGTGGTGTCTCTGTGCTTCGTAGGTAGCCCAACTCTCATCAGGCCAGGAGATTCACATGTCAACACACTCTTTTGGAAAAACATCAGACTTAAATTAAGATTGTTTGTTTGGATATTTTTTTTTAATTAAGTGCCAAAGAAAACTTAAGAATCATATTAACTGTGTGAAGTCCATCACCAAGGGATTCCTGGCCACCATTTCTGTTCACAACTTTGAAAAGCCAGGCCGAATTTTCTTAGCCAGTTTCATCTCAGGATCTAAACAGAATTCAGACCAATGAGGTTCTCTGAAATTAAAGAAAAAAAAAAAGAATAAAGTCTCAGTTTATTCTGAGAATAAAAAAATAATAAAGTCTCAGCAAACCTCATATTGATCATGATCATCCACACCAACTACAACCCCCCTGATGCAACTGGAGACCCAGAGATGTCAGACTGATCACTTTGCATGTCTCTGTAAAATAATGTTGGGGACATGAATCCCAACAGAAGTTGCAATTAGAAAATGAGCCTCCTACAGAAATGCAGGGAATGTGCTGGAAGGAAAAGACCTTCCTCTCAGGCATGCCAAGTAAAACCACAGCAGGTATTCTCTTGCAGGTCTCTGTACTATCTGGACCTTTTAGATGTTGGAATGATATACTTCCTGGTCTATAGCAGAACAAAACAAAACAAGCTTTAAAACAAAGAAAAGCATTTATCAAATTTACCCCCAGTGCTTTAGACTTGGAAAGACATGACAAAGAAACCCTAAAGTTGAGGACAAGCAAGACAAGGGAATTAATGGCTAAATGATTAACATTCTTACCATCACAGTCACAACAGCTGATGGACTGAGGGCAGGCTGCTCATAACAAGGTGAGGTATATAGGACACGATGGAGAAGGGTTTGAGTGGACAGTAGTACAAGTGATACAGAGTGAAAAAGAGAGTTATATTTCCATCAGTGTGCAACCTGCTGACATGGATTTAAACAGCACTACTCTTACTTAAAATGTGTTAAAACACAGTAATTATCCTGAATTGTAGCATAGCTCATTTTTCTAGTGCTAATGATCAGGATTGCAGGAAGAAAAACTACGAAGACCATAAAATAAGTGCAAGCCAATATGGGAATATCTCCATGTTTGTGGACAGACTGCACCATTTATTGCAAAGGCATTAACTGGGACATTTCTCATGGTGTTTGCAAGGGTAACAAGATTATCCTCAGCAATATCCCAGTTAAGAAAGTGTGCAGGAACAGGCTGATTATCAGAAACAGCACAAATATTTTATTTTCCTGCCTGAAAATAGTTGAAAGCAATAGGAACAAGTATCTGGTGCCAAAAAAATACAAATATTATCACTCCAGCATGGGATTCATGAGCCAGCTCTCAAATTTGAGTCCAAACATTACTGACAATTCTTTAAAAAAAGTTCAGTAACATGTTTTTAAAAAATTCAAATGTTTCTGCAATTACTGTTTTCATCCAGATCACAAAGAAGAAGTATCAGAACGTGAAGAGAAAGGTCTGGCAGTCCTGCTGAGCAAGATGAAAACACAAGAAGAGCTAGAAGACTCACAAAAACAAACAACCCCTCCCAACAGTTTTTTTGGAGGGCCTTTCTTTCCCATTTCTCCAAACAAGAAATTAGAAGGGTTTGCATATTGAGGATAATATCCCTACATTATTTCAAGCATTTTTCTTAATACTGATTATTTATTAGAATATTATTTATTCATACTTGCCAAGCGTGTCCTTTCAAACCGACTGAAATCAAAGGGACATTAAGGCAAATGCCTCTGCTTCGTTTTTGGGGACAGCTGTAAAAAGCTGTGAGGGAGAGGACAAGCCAGTCCCTGGTGGTGCCTACCTCTGTTGGGTGGCTGCAGAGGCAAGCAAGGGTCCCAGGAGGTTGCGCAAACATCTCCTCATAGAGGAACCACAGAGATCCACATCCCAAATGTGCATGTTGCTGAGCCCTGGACTAGCTGGGGTGGACAGACAGCAGCTTGTCACCATTGTCCACAGAGAGGAGGGACAGAGGGAGATGCCTGAGCAGTTCCCAGGGTGAGATCCGAGAGGAGCAGGGACTGGGGCTCTGGAGGCAGACTCAGGCACAGGTGGCCACAACCAGAGTGCCGGAGGGAGGGTCACCTCGCCAGCATGGGTCCAGATGGCATTGCACATGGCTCTCCTCTTGCCCGAGCCGTGTCTACTGAGGCAGCACCTAAGGTCACGGCAAGCCTTGGCAGAGACCTTGCAGACCTCCCTCTCCCCCCACAGTTGCTTGGATTTGGAAGGCCACTGGGTTTGCAAGTGACAAGCTGCTCTCCCCCAAGCTGGGGATAGCTACCTGGTGACCTTCCAGAACACAGTGCCCACCAGCCTTTGCCCTGGCATGAGCCACTTACCTGGTCCAGGAAAAATAAAGATAAAGCAAAACAAAACATAGTGGTGCTCCTCCACCTATCCCAAAATTGCAGGCAGAGGGTCAGTCTTTCCTTACCTAGGAGACCACTGCAGCATTATTTGGCTTGTGATAGGCACCCAGAGCAGCTGAGAAGATTGGATCTGGGCTCAGAGGTAGCAGCTCTCACTAGCCAGATACTGTGCAGCAGGCATGGAATTAACACTGGTGCTTGTCCAGAGGCCTAGGATGGTAGATATGGTGCCGGATCAACTGGTTTTGATGCTCCCAGCAGAACTAGCATTTTCTACTCTGGGCTGGAACATTGTTTTCTTCCTCCCTGCCTTCTCCAAGCCCTTGAATGGCTACATACTGCAGCGAGTCTGCATATGGTGAGACCTTCATGTGGGATCAAGTGTTAGGATGGCTTTAGCAAGGATACCACAGTGACTATAGGAGTGAGGACAAGTCCAATGGCATGTCACACAGTGTGTGCCCCAGGGATGACAGTGAAACAGTCCAGGACACTGCAAGGGTACCTCTCTCATGAGGAAATGACAGGAGTCAGAGGAGATGATCCTCTCCGGGTCACCAGTAGTTAAAGATACCTTGAGATTGACATACAGTGTCAGGATAGTCAAACTTCTGCCCAGAACCACAAACTCCAGGAGTCTTGTGCCTTATACATAGTTTTTATGGACTTGGTTTACGAGTTCAAAGAGCATGAAAATGTGACCTAAATATAATGAATACAGCTACAACTATGCTATACATCACTCAAGCTGAAGCAAGAGTACTGTGCTGGATGGTGCTGTGCACTTCAGTAAAGTATTAATATAATAGGAGGTGTACCAGCTTAGCTTATAAAACATTCTTCATTCTCATCCTTGAGTTTAATTTGTTGTTGAGGCACATGCCACAGGCTGAGCATTTCAGCTCATTTAAGGAGTTATGACCCAGCACCATACCATGGCTACCGTATTCCAACAGACTGAACATCGCTGTTAATCACAGCTTCCCAGCAGATCCAGAGGGGGAATACCATAAAATTGTTTAGTAAACAGTGCATCTGCTTTGAATAAAGATGAAAGTCCAATTTGAAATATTTGAAACTAATTTTTAAGGAACAAAAAAGAAAAGGCAATTCTTTTTACCCGTTTCCACAAAATCCTTTTCTGCTGCTATTACAGCATACTTTCCTGGAATAAATGTGTGGTTTACAGCATCTACATTACAATGTATTACTTTTAGCACTCACTCACTTGATGCTGTAACACATGCAGAGACACTTTTTTTTCTCCTCGATCTTCTTTTGGATATGATTTCTTAAGGCTTGTCTACTTGGGAAAAGTTAAACAGCATAGCAATTCCAGGATAACTACTCTGTGATAGCTCCCTGTGGACACTTCATTACAATAAAAAAAAAGACTTTATTTGGGAATAATTACCATACATTGTGACTAGTGGAATAATTATTCTAAAATAAAAACCAGCCTAATTCCAAGACAAAGTATATACACCCATGAAGGAGGCTTTGTCTGTTTGCTTGGGGTTTGGATTTTTTACCACAGAATATGAATTCTGTACAAGAGTAGCTAGAACACTTTCTTTTTCCACTAGAATAGCCATGTTAGTCCATTTTCCTTATAGATAAGGTTATGATATTGAGTTAAATAAAACATATGTCAGCTGGATTCTTGTTAGTTTGAAATGTAGTTTTTCTCAGTCCAAAACATTTGTGTTGGCAGCCAGTAACAGGCTGATGTGCCTTTCCTCGACAAGGATTTTCCATTCCTTGGTAACAGGAGGACTTGTTCTCCTCAGCATACTCTTTAGGTAGGAAATCTGTACCTAGAAGCCAAAGTGTTACAAATTTTATTTTGTGGGATCATGCTGGAAATTATCTTCTTTTTTGTATATCTCTAGCAAAAAGAACAATTATCTCTGGCCCATAAATCCAGAAGAATCGTATAGTGATTGGCAAACTCTTATCTAATGGTGTTTTGTCTCTCTTTTCTCCCTAAATGCAACTGGCTATTTATTTTAAGCAATTAGGTAATAGACAAAGATTTGAGAAGGCCTTGATGCTTTGCCTGTTAAGCAAAGCTGAAGTAGCTCTCCACCTGGCCGAGACACCGGCCAACCACAGGCATGTCTCCTGGTCTTGTAGCACCAATCCTTCTCCAAGTTCACTCAGGCATTTCCTACCTCCTGTATTTATGACCTCTCCTGCCTTTGTATTTTAACTGGCTCTGCTCTCAGGCTGTGGGTGGAGAGAAATGTGTAAAACCACCTGCCCATGATGATGTGTTTCCATTCAGCTTCAGGAAAAAAGGTTTATTCAGTAATTAAAAATTCTTTTTTGTCTTTGGATGTGCCTAAGCACTTCTAGTAGAGCATAAGACATGCAAACAAATCTATTCCTCATCCATCTTCCTGGCCTGCCTTTCCCTTTTAAAGCCATGTAATTCTGTAATTTTGGTGGAAGGTGATCTTCAGAGTTCTTAGTCCTTTCATAATATGGTCTTTCACTTCCTTTCTTACCCTTTAGCATTTTTAAGAAGATCTAGCAGCAAGGGCTGTTTCAGATACAGAATGTGTTCATGATACTAATAGTGTTTTCATACACAAGCCAATGGAGATATTTAAAGCATCCCATCAACCATAAGGAGTTAAATTCAACTGTCTTCAATATGAATCAGCTTTATGTGCAGATGAATTGCCAGGCAAAGAGCAAACTGCAAATGTTGCTCCTGATTCTGTGTACACCAGCATTTTTGGTAATTTTTAAACATTCTATATTATCTTTTAAACAACAGATGGTGTTAATAAAATTATAAACCACACCCCATAAAATACCAAACAGCAATAGCATTTTCCACGGAAATAATACAAGGTATAATATTTCTGCATTTATGAAAAGCTGAGCCTGAAAAACATTCAGGTTGCAAAAGATAAGACCCAAAATACTCCTTTTCATTTCTTGTTAATGCAGCTTCAGCATTTTAATTAGTATCAATTACTGCGAATGGAGTTTTTGATGTGTTTTAACTTGTTCAAAAGTTTCAAAAAAGAAAGTTTTTATTTGTTTGGTATTTGTCTCACTGCAAGTTTAGATGTGCAATGTGTAAAAAAAAGATCTGCTTTAAGAAATGGAGTTTGCTTTTAATCTCTTAAACTGAAAGAGATGGATGACATTTTAAGTTTTCTGTGAGCTCTGAGTATTAAATTACTTAATAAAAGAAAAGAAAAATTTGGCAATGCTGGGTAAGTAATCAGAAAATAATGAAAATGCTCTTAAATTGGTGGCAAGTCAAAGCTCTATCTAAAGGGCCAATTCATATTCCAGGAAATCTCACATTAACTTTGATCGAAGCAAGAGCTTTTGGTACTTGCACAGATGGAAAAAAATACGGACTAGTTAACGTAGAAATCTTTATTCTACTGACATTTTTCAACAGTTATAGTTGAAAATCTAGTTTATAAACTAGATGGAAACACACTGGCTTTCTCCTTCAGACTAAACTTACAGTCTGAATATCACTCCAGAACACTACGGTAGTTTCTCAGCTACAGTATGGATATGGAGACATATGGACAGAACAAGTGTCTTCTATACATGCAGGAGAATGCCACCAAGCCTGTCATCACTTGGGTCAGTCAGCACTTCCTCTGTCTATTTTGAGTCCAGCCTGCTGATGTATCACACTATGCTGAAGGGAGAATCTGTTTCTTCTCTCCTCCATCTATCTTTCTGATATTCACAAGGCAGTTCTCTTTCCCCCAGAAGCCCAGCAGTCATGGCAGTTCAGCTATTGATCTGAAAGAAATGAAAGTGGAAAATGTTTGTTGGAGAGCTGGGCAAGGAGTCTGGTATTGAGGATGTGAGTGTAGCTAGACTGCAGCACAACCAAGTGTGAACCCAGTCAGACTCTGCACTTAATTATGGAAAGTAGTGATTATGCATGATGAAAGTCTCGTCTCAGACAACTGCTGCCAGGTCTACCTGTCTTAAGGTGTTCCAGCAAGGTGTGTGGCTGAATCCTCGTAGCTCCACCCTCCTTTTGCAGTCTCCTGTGGCATGTGTGCATCTTCATTTTATAGTCTTCAGGGCTAGTCCTCTGAGTGCAGTTCGTATGAGTCAAGAGACTCACGCTGGTATTACCGAGATCAGAATCTAGCCATTTGTATGTCTGAGCACATATTCTCCTTGAAACAAGCTTGTGGTAGTGTATTCAGGAATGTTTCGCACTCAGGTTCAGATCTGGTTCCAGCTGGAGTTCCCTTGTAGTGTTCCAAATCTCATTAAGTTAATGAAAGCTTTTTTCTAGCAATTCCAATGGGATTCCCTGTTTCTGTGCCCACATCCTCAGCTCAGCCACGCACTCGGGAAGCCAGGGTGAGTGTTGGGAACAAGAGGTCACACTCCATCCCTGCTGCTTCCTTCACAGCAGGGCACTGAGCAGGGAGGTAAAGCAGACACCTAGCCACTCCTGCCTGCTTCTCTCATGGCTTGCCTTCCCCTGCTCCCCAGTTTTTTCTGTTTATTGGTATGGTCAGAGACTTGAATTTAGGAATAGAGGGGTAGGACATTTCCACAAGCAGAAGAAAAATTCAACGTGAATTCTGTGGGGAGTGCACACTGACATTACAGTGATGGGCAATGGTGTGACCCCCACCTACAGGTCAATTTCAACCATTTAACATAAGCTTTTTTCCTTTCCAACTCTCTTATCAAATTGCTCTGTCACACCTGGCTACCTTGTTGACCATCCCAAAATAAAAGAGACCGCAGATTGAAGAGCTTGCCCTCAGATGAACTGGGATGGCTGGAAACCTTGCACAGCAGGTGACAAAGCTGACATTTTCATGGAAAGAACATTGTGGCAATCAGGACAGTCAAACCAGTACCTTTAATGAGAACTAGATTCACCCACACAAACAAGGTGAATGGACCAAGAGATATGTATCTTCTCATATCCAAATCATACACTTCCTATTAGC
This sequence comes from Nicator chloris, assembly GCA_013400495.1. Classification (NCBI taxonomy): domain Eukaryota; kingdom Metazoa; phylum Chordata; class Aves; order Passeriformes; family Pycnonotidae; genus Nicator; species Nicator chloris. Next base: position 37,215 of record WAAE01005449.1, on the reverse strand, counting down.
ACTACAATTATTATACAGACTCACTAAGAGAAGACAGTCTTCCTAAATATTTATTTAGTGTTGATAGAATTGCTTACAAAACCTCTCTCTCAATCTGAGAATCCCTTACAAGACTCCCTTGTTCCCAAGTTCATTATTGCTACTTATATTATTACTGTAAATCTTTCTAATGCCTCAAATGCTTGGCTCAGAAGAACATTTTTATAATGAGGGTGGGGCAATGCAAAACTTTTCCTCTTCTAATTCATTGCTAATATGTATTTGCAAGTTCAAATGCCAGAGTGATGAAATCACAGTATTATTCATTGGATTTTGTTTGATTATTTGGTCGTGTTGTAGGGAACGTATCTATAAAAACAACATGAAAAGCAAAGCAACAGAGCTGTAGGGGTTTTCCGGAATTTCTCTTCCGCACACATCAATTTTACTGGATGACTGTCCTGAAAGATTTATGCTTTGTGTTTTGAGGGCCAGGTTTTAAATGGCTTCACAGAATAAAAATATTAAAATTTAAATGCAACTTTAAAAATGTGTGTTGGACCTTTGGGCCTTCTGAAGAGGTCAAGTTCAAGACACTTATAAAAAGACCATTCCCAGAGAGACTGCATGGGAAAGCCTATTAACATTACTGCTTTCCCTTTATTTCCCCTTTGATCATAAAATAAGGTTATGGGTGGCAAAAGCTGTAATGGTGGGAAGATCCCTAATAGGATACTATGATTTAATCTATTGAATATAAAAAAACCCAAATTACCAACAACAATATGTTGGGTTACCAAGCATACAATTTTGAATGACTACAAAATACCTTACTAAGGAGAAACAAGAACAATAACAACAACAAAAATGGGGGGAAAAAGCCCTGTACAACTCCACAGCAGGAACAAGGTTTGCTTTTTTTTTTTAAAAAAAAAAAAAAAAGGAAATGGAGAATTTTCATTCTACTTCTTTAATTGTCTTATTTTGTCCATATGACAAAAAACATAGCTACTGTTTAAAGTGTTCCTAAATATTGACTAAAAATAAACAAGCTCTGCATCTGGCTTAGAAAATACCAAAGGAAAATTCTCTCTTTAGGCTAGGGACATGACTTGAAATCTCTATATTCCACACAGAGGATATCAAAGCCCTCTTATTCCTACTTCTGCAGGTCTAATAGTGATAGTGAGTGATTTAGGGGAAGACAGGGAGAATCTAGAAGTCTATATGAGCAGTTCTGAGCTCATTTTCATCCAAACAAACTGGCTTTGGACTGTTACATGTATTTTATATTAAAGGCTGGGGGCTTTTTCTCAATTTTACTGTATGATTAAAATGTAGAAAATATACTGTATGAACTTTATAAATTCTTCAATTGCTGCTAAGGCCATTTTTTACTATGTGGGTATCAAAAGGTCCCTAGTGCAAAATAGATTTAAGCTCATTGATTTTAAATAGTCCCATCTAAATAAAAGCAAAATTTGCCTCTGAACACCTCTAGCAGAAAATTCTGCTACTGTCATGAATATCTTAAATGTAATCTTTTTTCTTTTAATTAACATTCTAAAGAGAAGAGGAAGTTGGAAATCCAGATAAATCTGTTATGAGTCAATTAAGAAGCCGGGATTAGCATATGCAATCAAGATGGGTGCAGCAAAATTTCATGGAAGAGTTCATGAGGAAGCAACCAGGATGTACCATTTGCATGGGCAGCCTCCTTGGTTTGTGTTCTGCTCAACCTCAGTATTGTTGACTTGACTCACTGCATGAATATTGCCAAGCAGTAGCAAACCACGGTTTCATTTTCCTGCTTGCACAGATGCAACTTACCTTGGCATGTGGTTTTAAAAGAGACAACTCATATGAGCTATGACCAACCGTAGCGGTGCTTTTCTTCTTTCTGTAGATGTTCTTTTTAATAAAATCTCTCCCTAAACCTCAGTTGTTTGAATATCATCAGCAGACATTGTAGACTGATCTACCCTTTCCTTGATCTGATAAATGATATTGAATACTCCCTTGGGACTAAAGTAGGATACTTCACACCTAGGCCACCTGGGCAATGGAAGCCTTTAACAGGGTGGGATTGATTAGCAGGTCATATAAAAGGAATTTATGAACTCACAGGAGGTACTATCAGTCAAGCATTTATATTCTAAAGCCAATGTCCAATCTACAAGAGAATGCAACACTTTTTTCTTTTGTTTTGTTTTGGTTTTTTTTTTCTTTTTTTTCTTTTTTTTTTTTGTAGTAAAGCAAAAAATACATGACATTTATGGTGCAGAGCTTGAAACCTTTTACATTTTTTAGCTGATTATTCTAGAATTTGGTCATCGTGGACATCTATCTGTCCATGCTTTACATTTTCTACAAATAAACTGAAAGCATGAGTATCCTGGGACCAAAAGCAAATGTTTTCCTAGCTTCACCTTTCACAGAAAGAAGATTTCAAGCCTTTTAAAATGTGACACTCAACGGTAAAAAAGAAATAATTAAGTATATATGTGTGATCTCAATTGTTTTGAAAAAAGCTGTTCATAACACTGCAGAACAATACAAATTTAGCACAGCTGCTGAAAGACAGTCACAACTGAACTCATTTTCAACATATGGTGTGATTTTTGCTTAGATCTACAGATTGAGGGAGTTTGATGAAAACTAAACAATCGTTCATAAATCTCAAGCCTCGGTTACCATGGTTCACAGGAAGCCATACACCTAATGCCAGTTAAGAAAACTATTTGTTTAGCAATGACTGCAAGCCGATTATAGAACATGAAATAAGAAAAACTAAATTTCAGCCACCTGAAGCAGTGTTAGAAGATCGTCTCCTTTTGCTGATTTCACATTCAGTACTTATGACAGGCTTTGCACAACGCTGCTTTCCCTCGCATCGACCAAGACTTATGTTGAGACTGGTATAATACAAGATTTTATCCCTTTGCATCCAACAAAGAAAATTATACTACATCACAAAGTTTCCTAATTTGAAGTTTTTGAAAAAATATACAATACTGAGGGGTTTGTGGTTTTTCTTACACATGCTACACAAAGAAAGATGGCAAGGCCCTAACAGTGCAATGAAGATTGACCACTGTAATCATGACAAACATAAGCCTTTATTCTAGGACAGAAACTTCAAAGTATTAAAAGAAACACATCAACTGGATCTTCTTTTGTCTTACTGAGTCATCATAGACAACCTAAAAAGGAGTAAGGAACTCTGCAATTCAGAAATGCTCTACATGGACTGGATTTTTAGAGGGTGTAAATACATTAGAATAAATCAATGTATATGAACAAATTAGGGTAAAAAGGTGTGTTCCAGAGGCTTCTGAATGTGTGCACACCATTAAAATCTGTCTGAGATCTGTTTGGCGAAAGCAACAATTATATTTCTTATTAAAGAATATGCAATTACAGCCCTCTTAGCACTTCCTGCTTCCTTCAACAATGAAGACCTGTCTGCACTGCAGATTATAAAGTCCTCCACTGTTTCACTGGGTCACCAGACTAAACAGGCCAAGCCACTTTCATGGCAATTTATTCCATATTTTCTCTTTTGGGACAGCTTCTTTTACAATAAAACTGGGCCTAGCTGGAGATTTACAGGACTGTCACCTCAGGAAAGTTAGCCTCTGTAAAATGGCATAGAACGCTGTATAAATTTAGACACCAAAACCTTTTGTCAAGTCCCTAGTGTATCTGATCTCATATCTACTATCTTTGAATTCTTTATCAGACATTGAAAAATATGATCTTCAGACTTCTCACGCTTCCACAAAAGTTACCACAGCCATAGAGCTGGTGCAAATGCTTTATATACTAAAGTATGATTTTAGTTCACAGTATTTGTCTGTCATCAGAAAAACCAGAAAGTCTACAGTTCGGATTTCTCAGGATCATAAATGGTTTGATTAAACTGCAGATGTTAATTAAGACCCAAATCTGTATCTTCAAGCATAGCCAGAATAACCAGCTTGTTAGCTAGGGAAAGCCCAAGATATTTAGAATATTCCATATTGTAGGATGTAGATCATAAGTGGAAGGATTCCAGGACAGCTTTGTAACCTACTCTTCAGTTGTATCAAGCAGGTTTGGGGAAGGAGACACAGATGGGGCAGACTGTCTGAACTGTGCCCATACAACCTATATGTGGCAAAAGCAGTCGGTTATTCCATGGCAGAGGAAATCCATGCAATGGACTGCTGTCAAGTAGTTACCTTTTTTTGGAGGAATATATGGTCCCTTGATTTTGGAAGTTTTCAAATAGGCAAAATGAAATTATTTTTAAAGAAGAAATAAGCATCTTTAAGTATTATTACACTTTTCCTAGAAAAGGCCAAAATTTTAGTGTGTATTTCCATTTTAATTTAGATAAATTCCATAATAATTCCAATTCTAACCTTGCATCCCACAGGACTCAAAACAAATATGAGTGTCTAGCCATGTTAGCCATTAGAGCTTCTAATGGGAAACACTTACAGTGAGAATTTTCATTATAAGTAATGTGCAATCCAACAGTTTCCTGCGCTGTCCTTTGTGAGGCAAAATAAAAATGGACCAGAAACTGTACCAAGAGAACAGCTCCCAGCAGATACCAAGTATTGCTGTTAATATGAAATAAACTGTTATGAATAATTAGATACTGATTTATATAGTTTATGGCCTAATCCTATAAAGGATCCTGGTGCTCCAACACTGAATTTTTTGTCCCATGGTTCCCTACCAGGTATCCAGAATCATGTTTTGAAGGCATGACTTTCTGCCGTGTACCAGGAGAGACACCTGAGTGGCCTGGAAAACAGCCAGCACAGCATGTCTTGACCTCAACATAAGACAACTGGAGTTAACCAGGGGAAAAATGAGGTTTGTCCCAAATCTACAATCCTGCCTCCTTCTAAAGCCAAGGCTCTACCTGAGGGTTACCTCTAAAGACAGGGTTCTACCCAGGGCTGTCTGAGAGATGCATCCATCCACTCAATATCTACACCCTCGTTCTTTTTATGAAAATAGGTTCCTGTGATCTTTCCTTCAAAACTTATGTTTTATTAAAACGTAGCTGGAGGAGAAGCTGGCTTCCCATCTCCCTCTATATAACAACTCTGTGATTAGAGCGCTAATGCAATCATGGGATTCATCTCTGCTGCCCTGAAAGGCCCCAATTTACAACTCCTCTCACCCCAGGGAGGGCTCTGACCACCAGGCTGATGGTTATTCTAGAAGAGGCAGTCTCGACCCTTCTGCTGAAACAGTGCCCTTGAGCACAAACGAATTCAAGATTCCTTAGATCATAATCTTATGTTTAGTTTATTCCCAGGGCTGGGGCACGCACTGAGTTTTCTCGGGATTATTTTTGTCTTCACTATGTTAAATTGTTGTCAAATACATACAACACCCCCCTAAAATAAAAACAAAAACAACAACAAAAAAAGAGTACAAATAAAAATAGTCCTGGGAATAAGTCCCATTATTACCACAGTGACCCTGCTGCATTTTGTCAAGAATGCAGTCCTGTCAGGGGGTTTGGGCACACTTCTCAAGTAACCAGGAGGCCAAGCTGACCAAGACACTCGAGTAGAAGAATATTGCAGGTCTAGAGGACTTGGGTGGGCATGAACAGTCCTGAATGGCCACTTAGCAGTCCCAGGTGGAAAAGGAACTAACTCTAAGGCAAGCCTAGTGCTTTGAGGTTTAGGCAACTTCTTAGAAGAGGTTTTGTGAATCACAGCTGTTTGTTCACATGTTTAAATTCCACCCAATTCCCACATTTCAACCCATCCAGATCCTCTTATTGATCGAAACACAAGTATTGACAGAGACATCTTTGTGCTCACCAAAATATCTTTTATTTAGGAAAAAAACAGCAGCAGTCACTGAAAATCATTAACACTGAAAGCACTGAGTGGTTACCTTCCCAGCATTATGCCTGTCATAGCTCATCTGACAGACTGATTATTCAAAGTCTGGTGCACCTATGGTTGGGAATCATATTGCAAGGCTTAGGGCTTGACACTAAAACTGCCCTGTCTGTCCACAGGAAGAATTATGCTAAATCCTGGTTTTGCTTCACAATATTCCTGAGGTGAAAATATAATTTTGCAGAAGTAAAATGTTTATTTTGACATTGTGACTGATGTCTTCTACTCTGTGACAAGAAACGTTAATAAAAGGCCTCACTAACGAGACACTGTAAACTCCAGACCAAAGACATATTTCTCTGAAACTTCCTTATTCTGGGCACATTCTGTTTAGGCCCTTACAAAATCTCTATGTTTCTAGAAACCAAGGGTACTTTTGTCACTAAACAGCACTCAGTAGTGAGGCATTTATATTATCACCTATAGCCGCAAAAGCTTTTTCACTGGACTTAGCAAGAATACAAGAAAAAAAGCTAAATTTCTTCTCCTTCTTCTGGGTTTGTAAACCTGTTTACAAAGATCTAGTGGCACACCTTGTAACTCCAAGTTAGCTATTCAAAATTGCAACATGACTACAAGTTAAATATAATTTGTGAAATATATGCCATATTTGATAAAAAATGCATGTAGTCAGAATCATATGATGATTTAATTTGCATAGATGTAAAACTGGAATTTATTATACACAACCTATATTCATAAAAGTAGACAGTCACCTGGTTTCTCTTCACTGGTTTAATCTGGCAGTCCCTCACTAGAGGCAACTGAAGTTTTAAAAGCAGCCAAGACAAACCAGACACCAAGTGGAGGGAGAAAAGAACAGAAAATGTGCAGGAAAAGTGGTTCACACAAATATTACTATGTCTCCTTCAATCCTTTAAAATGATACTTTTAGACTGATGGAAGAAGGAGACGGCAGCCAGGTGAAACAGAATTGAGTCTGACACCACTGATGCACCTGCAAAAAGTTGATCTTCTTTTCCAAAAAGCCAAGCTATACGAGGAAATCTACAGGATGTAGATTTACTTTTTTAGGTAATCCAAAGATCTCCTGTAACAGAGATGTGGAGCAGAAAGTAGTTACCATCTTGGAGAGAGGCTGAATGGACTGAGATACTGTGTAGCATAAGGCCCTGGACACATGGGCCTTCACCGTATGATTGGAGAGAACTTAAGCCAGTCTGGAGACAGACAGATGATTATGTTATTGTTGACATGATGCCCACTTCAGTCAACAAATTTTCAGAACAGACATTCAAGTAGCAAGGTGATATAGGCCTGAGATCGAGAGATTGGTGTCTAACCAGCGAAGACTAGAATAAGCAAGAGACTGCACAAATGCACTGAAGATACGTTCAGAAAAAGACATCTGACTATCTTTCACTGAGCCACCAGCAAGATGAAACATCAGAAAAGGTTGTGGTACAGCTGATAATGGCCACTGGCATTTAAACTATGCACAGAAGTCTACTTCCACATGGTTGTATCTGTTGACTACCATTTTCATCTACAACAGACAACGTTTGTAACTGGTTGGAACACAATTACTCAAACCAAGTCTTAACATTTTACCAAGCTGCTGAGACATCCATGTGTAGACCATGCCAATATGCAGGTTTCCTTGCTACATTTCACAAATAATAACATATAAATTAGTTTTCAAAACGTAGGCTGGAGTTTTTGTATGTTAAGACGGAAAAAAGACCCAAATGTTATTTTCAGTTTCCGATGTGCTCAGCTTAAGCAAACCATGATGAAAGCAAGCAATTATAAAGAATGCTACGTGGCATGTAGTGGTTTTCACCGATATAGCATTATCCACACACTAAAAGCTGGAAATAAACCATACTTGATTATGTACCTATTACTTGAGAGCAACATAAGTATGTGGGCACTACTGAGAGTTCTGTTGCTCATCTGTAATTTCAGGCAGAATATGGCCTTCTCTGTCAACCATGGGTCAACATAACTCTCAAGTAGGCACACGTTCCTGCAGTGTTTCTTCTTGATAATGAACATTTCATTTCAAGCCCCAGGTAATATCAGATACAGAAAACCCCCCCACATATGTATGTATTTGGTTCCTGGATGAATGTGGATGCTTTTAACCCTACTCTACTCCTTGCTGAACTTCACTTTCCACCCCTCTGTACTCATGTCTAAACATAAAGGTATTTACATGTCTGAAAGGAACTGGAAGGCAACTGTGGTATTTCCCAGAGGATTTTAAAGCTCTTCTCACACAAAAGAAACACATCATTATGTCACAGTAGCACTTCTGTAAGGGGCACCTCAGGAAGGGCCTCTGACATGGTTATGATTAGCAGATTTATCACTTTCACTACTTCACTTGTAAAAGAAAGACTGGAACAGAAATATTTTCAGTCAGTATTATTCTTCCCTGGAATCAGTTATGTCTGTAGGCCTTATAGAATGTGCCATCAATAAGATGGTCTTTGGATAAATGTACTTTTATGCACTGTTGGAAGTACCTAAAACTGATGGGTCTTTGAAATCGTGTATCTGTTGTTCCTTGGCAGGTTCTAAATCCACAAATTCATGAGTGGCTTATTGTGATTCATATGCCACTTTCATTTTTGGCAGGTAATGCTAATGGTATTGGAGAATGACTATTTGAATGAGATCTGCACCCACTTCCCTCAAATCAGGACTCTAAAAATGCTCAGAAAGGAGCTGTCAGCATAAATAAAAAAAAAAATTGAAAAAAGAATGCAAATACTTATTCTGTATAGGGTTTCAACTGCACAATTCCAGGCATCAGGGATGAGCAGGATGAACAGGACTTTCTATAGTTCCTGTAGAAGGCTGGGAAAGCAAACATCTAGGGTGGGACACTGAGGAAGAGGAAATATCTACGTGTCAGTAACAGGAAAGTTACATTGTACACCTGATTTTTAGGCATGCCATCTGTGCTCAGTCATACCATACAGCTTTGATGACATGCCACAGCTAAAGGCCAGGCAATATATGTCTTGCTTCAGTGACATGAATGACACAACTTGGTAAAACTCACTGCTTAATGATAGAAATCATAACTCTCAAACACAGTAAATGCTTGTCCCATATGTTTTTCAGTGTTTAGACACATACTAGGTATTTTGAAACTGAAAGCACTAAAGGAGCATTATGGTGAAAACCAATGCACACCAGGTAAGAAAGAGCACCTTATCTATACTAATGCTGGACTTCCCATCATATTTTGTTGGTTTGTAACAATACCACAACATTGAGCTAATATTGTTTACAGTAGCCTAATAATAAGCAATTCTACTCCCATTACTGTTCACAGTCTGATATTAAATATTTGTTTCCAAAGTAAACTGCCTGATGTAGTTGAAAAGTAGTGCCACACTTTTATTTTTAAAGCTGGATAAACCTTATCTTTTAAAAACAAAATGTGACCTTAAAAACAAATGTGTGTATTTTGACTAATATATCAAGTTGATGAAAAAGAAAGTTTATGTTACATTTCTATTTTAAGGAAGGATTTTCCATAGTGCACTTGAGGATTTTTAAGAAGAAGCTTGGTCTAAATTCAGTTCCAGTTCTGGATCTGGTCTTAAATCCATGTGTAGCCTCAGGCAAATGTGTTAATTTTCCTGTTTCAGTTTCCCTTCCTTTAAAGTGGGGATAACGTGACTAACCCAAATAGCTTAGCTGCAATTTGTAGCAATGAGTAACTTGATTATTAGATTTCTGAGACATGAAACATGATTATTATTCGGGCTTACTGACCAGCCAGTCAGAAATGTGATACAAATAAAGGATATTGTCTTTGACAATAGAAGGATGTAGGTTAGTCAGTTAGTCAGTCAGTCAGTCAGAATAGCTCTGCAAGGAGGCAACTCTAGGGAGTGGAGAGTTGGACCTATAAAAGTGAGAATGTCCCCTTTGTGCTGATTTCCTATTTATTACCCCATGGTATCAAAAGACCATAAAAAGCTAAGTCCTCTCTGAGAAATGAATAGGTCCAAAGCACTACGACAAATCAGTTGCAGGCAAATAAATTTTTATCTGTGTAAGTGAGCTCAATGTTATTTTCTAGTGGAAACGTCAGAATTGATTAAAGACCTAGCATTTCTATTTAAAATGAGAGAGTAGGGATGATACATTTTAAACTGAGAAAAAGTCAGAAGACTGATAACATGGAGATAAAGGGGTGCATTAATTTCTGGTGTTGTTGCAGTAATTTGGTACTCACCATATTGAGTCCAAATTTGCATCACTGTACCTAGTATAAATAGTTGTGCCTTTTAATAACTGTGACAAAAATACTCTCCCCACTGGCAAGGTCAGTATTATTAATTGCTATTCCTATTATTAACCTTTGGGCTTGTGTATTCTCCATGGATTAATGATTATTCAATAACTGAGCTACAAGGTTAACTCACTAATAGCAATTAATAGAAGGACATACTGCTGGCTAACTAGGAAAAGCAATGACATATCAACTTCTTAGCCTTGGTCTTGTTTCACGCAAAGGTGCCAGCGGGAATTCTACCTGTCAGTTCCCAGAGCTGAAAGACAAAATCTGCCTCAAAGTTGAGACAAATACAAAACGGAGATTGGGCTGACATCCGGGGTCTTCTCTCTCATCGGTCTCCTACAGAATAAGAAACAGCCTCAGCTTTCAGGGAAACAAGTGCTCGCTCATTGCCAGGGCCACTCTCCGGGAACTCCACTTCCAAATCCTGCATCAGCGAAGAGGGGAAAGAAGGTCTTAAAAACAAACAAAAACAAACAAACAAACAACACCCAAACAAACAAACAAAAAAAAAAAGAGAGAAAAAGTACTTCCCCTAGGAGAAGTTTCACGAATAAAGGCAATTGTCGAACAGCGTTACGGGGGAGCACGTGGTGCCAGGTGAAACACCAGGCAGGAGCACCAGAGTGAAGCGCGGCGGGACTCGGCCCCGCTCCCGGCCCGACGGGGCAGCGGAGATGCCGGCGGGCAGCGGCCTCCGGGGGATGCCTGCCCGAACCCGGGCATCCCCAGCCCGCGGAGGCCGCCAGCGCGGTATCGGAGCTTCTCTCCCTCAGTTCCCCCAAATCGCGGGTGGCCGTGGGGAGCTGCCTGCTCGAAAGGGGCTGCCGCCAGGGCTCTGGGAGTAGCGGCGGGGGGCGGCCAGAGGGCGCGGGGACAGCTGTGGAAATAAAGGAGCGGGGGAAGGATGGAGAGAAGGGGGAAGAGGGGGCGGGGGCGCGGTGCCCAGGGAAGGCAATGCGGGGACGGGGGAAGGTTTCGACCCGAGTTGCGGGGGAAAGAGGGGCACGGCAGGCATGGACACACGCACACCACCGTCCCCCGGCACTTCCACCAAGTCAGCCCCACCGCCCCGCGGGGCCGGGAGCCGCCGGAGGGAAGGTGCCGCCGCGCACACACGCACACAGACACACGCCACCGCTGCGCTCCAGCCGCCGCTCGGTTCTCCCCCTCCCACCGCCGCCGCGCAGGCAGGAGGCAGCGGGAGCGGAGCTGAGCGGGAGGCGCAGGGCTCGGAGTCCCTCGGCCCCAGTCGGACCGGCCTCCAGCGGCCGCGCTGCCCCGACGGCACCGCCGCCCCTTCCCCGGGGGCAGCGCGCACCTCCCCGCCTGGAGGGGCCGTGCGAGGCAGCGGGCGGGGGGAGCGCGGGCACACACACACACTCTCACACACATATACACACACGCAGGCACGCCCGCACAGACACACGCAGGCAGAGACAGGGCTGCCCCACGCCGGTACCTTGCTGCTCTGGTGTTTTCCGTCCGGGCTCCTCCTTGCTGAGGCAGCTCGGGAGCGGAGCCGAGCGGGCGGGTGCGTGTGCGTGTGTGTGTGTGCGTGCGTGCATGCGTGTGCCTCTGTGTGTGTGTGTGTATGTGTGTGTGTGCGAGAGCGACCGAGCGAGACTCTCCCCCCTCCCCCTCCTCCTCCTCGCTCTCCTTCCTTTAAACGCCCACTCCTGATGGGTGAAAAGACAACTTGAACTTCAGTGCAATTAACTTCGCCGGCGCCTCGGAAGCCGGAGGTGTCGCCGGCCTCGCCCGCCGCGCTCCCATGAGTGAGTCGGTCCCGCTCCTTCGGCGTCTCTCCTCGGGGACGTGGGGGACCGCGGGCGGCCGAGCGGCGGCGGCTGGCCCAGCCGGGGGCGCGCCCGTGGCGGTGGGTGGCACGTCCCCTCCGCCCGCCTGCGGCACGACCCGGCGCTGCCGCTGTCACGGGGAGCAGTGCCAGGAGCTCGTCTGTGTGCTCCAGGATTTTATGTTTGATTTTTCCGCTCCGTCTCCGAACCCGCCACCCGAGGTTTTGCTAAATCCTCGTCCCTTTGTCGCCGTCTCCGCCGGCTGCCGGGGGGAGCGCTCCTGGCAGGCACCTGCCCGACCCGGAGTTTCCCTCTGCCAGTCTCCAGCTTTTTGTGACTGCAGGAGAAACTTCGCTACAATCTAAGTTTTCTGAAACACTTTGCACTCTTAAGCTGAAATGAGTTGAAACTGAGGAAAGCTCTCCGCTGGTTTTAGTCCGTGCAAATGAGCGCAGCGCTTCTGCGAAAATAATTCACAAATTCAGATGCAGAGACCCCAGGACGTGTGGTCTGGAGGTGCCCTTTCATTCTGGTCCGTGCTACTTGGGTGGGAGTTAGCAGCGGCCCTTTATTTCTACTTTATATTATTTTGGTACAGTGCATTCATATATTTGTCTGCTGTAGTCTGCTGGCAAACATTAGCATTCAAGCTTACATTTTTGACAAATGTGCAGACAGGAATAGCATGAATAGGCATCTTAAATATTAACAACCTAAGCATCTGTTGTGAAACAAATTTAATATATTTACTCTGTTTTTCTCACATTGTTAGGAAAGGTTACAATAAGTGTAAAATTTCAGCTGTAGTTAGCACAAGGAATGCTTGGATATTTCACTATCTCTTCAAGCATTTAACACAATCACCAGATAGAAATGTGTCAAATCAGGCGCACTATTCAAAAACAACTCGAAACTGTAAGCGTAGAGTGTATAGACATGAATATAGCATGTTCTCTGCAATTTCTATCTTCTAATTACTCTTCAGCACTATTTGTAGAATTTGAGAATGCTCTTTCCAGTCCCGTACTCCTATGTGTTCTTTAATATGTTCATACATACACACACTCATTTTCTAATTCACTTTCTATTTGAGATTGTTATTGGTATTACTTTGTTTTTTCAAGGTGAAGCAATGGTTTTGCAAGGAAATGTGAAATAACATAGAGCAGGTAAAAAAATGAGCAGGCAGAAAGTGCAACGTGTTCACATATAAGCATGCGTCGGAACAGATAGTGCACACACATAATAAGGCAACAGAAGAGAAATTAAAATCCTTGGCTAGTATGCTATGTATGCCCACTCTTCAGTACAGCTAGTGGAAAAGAAACAACTGACTCCAAGGAATTCCTCTGTCCCTGTAATAAAACTGTTCAGAGTAGAACAAGAGCACAGAAGAGCGAAGCCTCCAAAAAGGCTGTGGAGTTATTTCAGGAATCAGTGCATTCCTTCCCTTTTTCCCACAAGTTCAAATATGCAATAAATAAGTCCTTTGTATGCAAAATAGTTTACTGGAACAAAAAATATTTAAATGAAATGCTTTTTGTGCATGAATTTTGAAAAACTGGCCATTTCCTTTTTATAATTCTTTGTTCTTGATACTTTAAATAGCAAAGTAACTCTCGCAGTTTCCCCTCTCATGCTATTTTAGCGGCTCGTGTGAATCGTAACCTGCTGCTTTGCTCCCGAGAAAGCAGTGTGAAGCAGAGTCGATGTGTAACTCACTGATGGGACACAGTGCTTGGGCAGTATCAGAAGCAGAGAGAGGCTGCCACGCCAGCCCCAGCTTGTACACGAGCAGGGCACCTCTTTGGTTTGCAGCGTAGGCCCAGCAGGTCAGCGGATGAGCACCTGCCCTCTGTGGCTGTGCTTCCCAAGGCAGAGACAGCCCTGCCTGCAGCCCTGCCAGCATCCCACAGGCACCAACCACCACGCTCAGCCCTGCTGGGGATGTGGGCACATCCACTCCTGCAGCACTGAAACCTCTTTAGAGAGGTTTCTCCCACATTACAGGTTTGGGATAGAGAGGGGGTTACATGTGTGCAACTGTCATTTAGAATATAATCAGCTGAAGTCTGGTGTGCTTCTTAAAAAAAAAGACCTAAAAAAACCCCACAAAATCTTTTAAATGTGTCAACAACTTGATCTTTCAAAGTATTGTCACCTTTTTAATGTCACCTTTTTTTTTTAATGTTAGTATTGTCAGAGGAATTGGAAGTAATTCCTTAGGTTTCCAGCTGTATTTGAAAAAAAATAAAGGGATTACTTTATTAATAAAATAGTTTGTAATATATAGAAAAATACATTAAAGTAGATTTCTGAATTAAAACTGGAGCAAATATGACTTCTGAAATGTTTTAGTCATATTTCTAGGAACTATGGTATTTTAACATAGACTCTAGTGAAGCATTTTATTGCCTTCTTGTATATAACTGCCATTGCTCTCTGTAGATATATTTAATATATATCCATTGAAGCCACAAACTTTCCTTCTACAACAGTTTAAACACATCTGGAACATTTTACTTTCTTATAATTTATGTTAATAGATGTAGAGTGTATATACAATCTTCTCAGACATCATTGCTTTTTCCAAAGGGGAATTTTTTTACTTTCAGTCAGGGAATATATTTATAAGAACAAAATAACTCAAAGTATAGGCAATTCTATATATCATTTTATTTTCTGTTATATTAGGTTGATTATATAAAGCTTTCATTTAGAGCGATGGGATGATGAAATTACAGAGGAGTGATTGGCTTTTGTTTTTTCAAATGGTTCAAGTTGAGGGCTGCAAAAATGAATGTTTTTGGTAAAGTTCTTTGAGTGCATAAGATTTTTCATAGAATTCTGACAAATTAATTTAATAGAAAAGCCACAAGTCTCTTAGCCAGGTAAAATGGAAGTTCTGTTTTTGCCGTTATAGGCATCAGGCTTCAGTAATCTGCTCCTCTTGTGGAATGAACACTTTCTACTTAAAGCTATCATGCACCTACTGTTTATTTACGCTGCATTAAACTGACAGCACGGCAATCAGAGGAAAAAATATGACTTACTTTCCTGAAGTAAACACCAGTTTATAGGTTAGTGCCTGTATTTATATTCCTGTCGCCACTAAATAATGGCTGTCTCCATTTTAATATCTACCTGTGGTGTTACCCAGGGCAGCTGGCTCTTCCTTGTTTAAAACAAGGGAGAAAGGAAGGGGGGTGGGGGGGGTGAGGAAGAGAAGAAAGTTTTGTTATCATTCCACTCTAAGAGGAACTTAATAGAACAGTGATTCGGTATTCCTTTCTGCGGCAAGCCGAAGCCAGTTTTAAAGACATAGTATTCAGTTTTACTTGGTGTAATTGAATTGCATCTCAAACAGGGACAACAGAATTCCTTAACAGTATTTGTCTATCCAAGACACTGAAATTGTATATTCAGGCAATGGCAGATTAAGGGCAGAAGCATTTTATTAATAACTGAAAGCACATATGTGTGTGTGATGAAAAATGTTCTGCAAATCTGTCACTATGCAATCAAGTGCATTTTTTAAACTTTAGTTGTCACAAAGTTGCTACTGATTCTAAAAAAAAAAGAAAGAAAAAAAAGAAGTAAAACAGTTTGACGGTTAAAGAGTAACTTACAGTTCTTACTGCCTGTTATACGGAAATTTTGCAACTTTATAAAGTCAGTGTCAGAAAGCCCTGTTGATGTTACTTTTAATCCTGGAGCAATGAGTCCAAGCAGCCGGCGTTTGAACCGAAGATAACTGCAGTCAGAATAACCCACAGTTTGCAAAAACTTCTCTAGATTCTCTGTTGAAGGATTCCATTAATAACTTTTACCTGAGAGGTTAATTTCTTCCTTAGATTCTGAAAGTATTATACTTAACACTAAGTTGGCTTGTTGGTCGATTCCCTTGGCTGTGGTATCATGAACTCCAAACAGCCCTGACCACAACTTGTAACTTGTTACTTCCAAGAGGATATACCATGGTGTTCCTTTCAAAAATGCTGGTGGTTTCCAACATTTGACATTCTGTGGCATCTAAGTTTACCACAGTTATCACCAGCACTTTGTTACATAATGGGTATCCATTCTATTGCTTTGCAAATGTCATCTTTCTAATGGTTTCTGCACAGCATTGCTCTCAGTAGGTTTAAGTCTTGGTAGAGATTTAATTTGAAGGAGACTTGCCAGCACTGATCTTGTACATGTGTTCTGATCTGGTCCTTGTGCCCTCTACCAGTTGTAATCTACTCTTAATCTGTTTTATCTGGTGCACTGTTTTATCTGGTACTAGGAATGACATAGTAATAGTAGAGTAGAGTAGTAGAGTGTAGTAACATACCTCAGGCACCGTCTGAATTTTAAACATTTCCTTTTAAACTTGCTGAGCCTGACTTTGCTCCCATGCACAGTGGTGTGTCACTGCAGAGCTTAGTTTTCACTGTTCCTGTAGAGGATCAGCATTAGGTGTTCAGATGGGCTGAGGGACAAACTAACACTTAGTATTTGTGCCACCTTTTAGCTATTTCTTTAGAACACCAAGGCACAGCAGTCTCTTTGGAGATTGATTCCCCTGTGAAACGCTGTGCATTTGTGTTTGCTGGGATTGGGACTGTAAGACTTGCTTTCACCAGAGTGTAGGCTAGCTGCTGTCTCTGAGCTGCTGCAAAGCATTGCTGGTGACACCTCTGCACAGCTGTAGGCTCACGAGAGCCAGCTCTCGCTACCTTGTGCTTTGCCGTTGTGAACCGCGGGTTGGAGAGGCACAGGAGCCTGCTGGCCTGCAGATGGGCCTCGGTCACCCCAGCTGCACCTGGGTACAGAACATCAGGATGGGCCACGGCTGTCAGCTGCCTTGGCCTTACATAACTTCCAGAGACTATCTGCTCTATCTCTTTCCCGTGGCGCATTATGACATGATATGACCTGAGGAGATGAGGGAGGTGCTTTAAACCTCAAGTGCACCTCGTCTTCCCGGGATCCTGCTCTGACAGGATTTATTTGGCCAGCAGCAATCATTTGTGGGTCGTTACACTTGCTGCTCACTAGACGAAGTGGTGATGCACTCAGACCACCTATGCTTGGAGGACTGTCTTGTAATCTTTTTCTGGTGTCTGGACTCCTGGTTCTGGTTTCAGCCCTGACAAAAATGTGTAATTTTGGTTTAACAACTGTCCATGCCATGTTTGCCATCCTTGATGCTGTAACCCTGATTTTGAAAATGCTCAGCACGTAACTTCAAATGAAGGAAAAGGAAACTGCAGCACACTATCCTTTTATAAATGCAGCCTTAATATGCCCCTGGTTTATTTACCCAGCTATAAAATTAGTAATATATGTGTTTCATAGAACACTGAAGGATTAAGTAATACTTTAAATTTGTAAATCAGTCCTAGAGTAGAAAGCACTTTCAGCAGAAGTGCCAAGAATTGCTGCTCTGAACTCAAACCCACATGCAAAGGTATGAGAAAGGTATTTCCTTTTCAGTAACTGCACTTAGAATATGTTTCTGGCCATAATAGCCAGGTAATTAAAAACATTTTCAATGAAAAGGAGGATAGTTCTAAATATCATACACACCCTATATTCCTGCTTCTAGTACATTAAATAAAAGACAGAAAAGAGAGGAGGGGAAAGAGAGTGGGAAGAGAGCGTGCATGCATGCAGGCTCTCAGAAGGACCAAAGGCAAAAAATGAAGTGGAGAGGAATTCCAGACTGTGTTTTAAAATGTTTATAATCAAAGATTAAATGAATATGTTTGTGGAGAGCAGTATTAGAAAGATTTTAAATCATTAGTGCTTTTCATCATAGGTGGGCTTCCTTGATAAATATAAGAAGTCTCAAGAATAATTAAAGGCATCTTAAAACTTAAAAATGACAGTTTTAGCTTCTAAGGATTCATTGTAATGTAATAATACTGTATGCTTTTTAGTGTTACTTCTGCACTAGACATTTAATTACAGTCTTTGTGAGACATGTTATCTGTATAGTAACCAGTGCATAAAAAGAATGATATTTACTTTTACATACAAGCTCTTGCTTGCCAGCTTTCTTTTTAAGATTATAGATTAAGATCTCCAATCCAGAATGTTCATGACTTCAATGAAAACAACTTAATTTGACACAATTTTGGGGAGGAATGGAGCATTTATTGTAATAGTACAGCTTCCCTAGTCACACTTTTTGAAATAATACTTGAACTGCTGTTTAGCAGTGGGGTTTTTTTTCTGTGCAAGGGCCCAAACTCAGCATTTCTCTTCTTGTTTGAAGGGTAGATTTTAGAATATCGAATGAAAAAGTATGTTTAATTTTCATATTGAGAAGTAGGATTAAAAAAACTTCTAAGCACAGTATGGTAGGTTTTTAACAGGTACAGTTTATTGCTGAGAGGAAATTTGGAACTTGCTTTTGCTATGTCAGATATTGACTATTGTCTGAAACACACACTAGATAATATAAATTTATGGGGTTTGTAGCTTGGTCCACCTATTGCTGTAGAAAAATGAGTACATTTGCAAAAAGGTGCATAAAATTAGTTTTTCTTTTGATATGTTTCCAGATTCCCCTAACTGTGAAAAGTGCTTCTCGACATAGTGAAATTCCCACAGTTCCTAGGTTCCGCACTGCCGTCATTGCAGGAAGAGGCACAAGGGAAACCGCATCCAACTGTTTTAAAGCAGAGCTTTTCAGTTGATAATATGTATCATACATCTTCTTTCAGCTCTTGTTTTTCATTTCTTATCTCGCAGTCCTGTGCAGGAATGGTACGATATAGGTTTTGGTCCCCTAGTTTCAGTATGCTTTGGAAGAAAATCTCACAGTAAAGTCAATCGGTCAAAATCAATCCCCGTCCCATTGACTGTGTTTTATTGACTTTCTTTTTATTTTTTTTCTTCACTTGACTCACTGAATACCATAACCATTTGTGCCATTCCTGATGAATTTCGTTATAATCTTTTCAAGACAATTTTGTATCATGTTTGCATTTGAAACTTGTGATTCTACTACTTTATTTGGGCTGGAAGCCCTACCAGTAACCGACTTCTGCATTGCTGCTTAAAATGACAATTAGGATACTCATAGGTGTAGTTATTGTTTTCTAAGCATTCCAGAAGAATTTTATGGATACCAGGCAAGAGAATTGAACCAGTAGAATTTCTTTATATGCTTGGCAGGGTGACAGATATGCCGTAAGAAGCATTATACTGTCTGATAAATTGCATTACCAAGCACTATTTCATATAGGTTCTGTCTCTTTAAAAATGCAGTCTCCTCTATTTGCCCTATTAATTGTTGATATGTTGCCATCCACGAGACAAAAATTAGAGCTGTAATTAAATAATCATGTGATGCTCCTTAGTGCCAGTGAGAGCAAACTCATTTTTCCAGGCCCTGATGGTCACTGATTATTGTATTACTACTGGCTTGCTTTATTTTTTTTTAATGGCTCTATATTGCTGGGTTACCTAACCACTGCCCTTCTTTTCAAAATTAAAGGAATTGAAGACATTAAGTCACTTAATTGGCCAGTAGTCTATGGGGATACAAAGTAGTCATACCTTCTCTGCTTTTTGGTCACTCAATTGGTTCTACTGGGAGAACTACATCAGTGGTGTGGTTGCGTGCCATTTAATTTACACTGGTGTTTTGGCTGGGATGGATGCATATAGGGAATGCCAGGAGAATTACAAAAGAGCAGGGTATTAAAATTCAGAAATGATTAAAATTGAAATAAAAGGATGCTGCTGCTTTGCCAGTACTCTGGCAGTCATAATGACACATAGAGATTAGTTTCCACCTTCATCTTTTCCTTCTTTCTCATTTCCTCTTGTTTATTGTTGACACATTTTCCTTATGTCTCTGCTTCTCAGCGCTTTTTTTCAGTGTTATATATTCCTACTTTTTCTCTTTCCTTAAGCATGGAGAAGCTTACTTAACCTTATTATAACAATAACAGAATAGGTTATTAATATTTAATATGCACATGATTAAAATTTCTCTCTTAAACATAGGTCAGCTCTATTATTAACTGACATGTTATTTTTCATTAAAAATTTTTATTCTGCCCTTACGGTTTCTCAAACACCCTTTACTTTGGTGGTGATTTAACACATAATGTTTAGAAAACTGTGTTAGGCTAGTGAAAAAAAAGAACTTACCAGTCATGGATAATCAATTATGCATGAATTCAGATATAACAGATGGAAACTGGTGAGTTAAAGTTTCTCTTTAGCTTCGTGATTTTTTTGTTTTGTTTTTGTGACACCTGTCTCTTATGTATAGATAAACATCTAACATAGCATACTGCTTTTCATGCGTCTTTGTGTTTTTTGCTTTTTGGGTTTGGGGTTTTTTGTTTCTTTTTGGTTTTGTTGGTGTGGCATAAACTTATTTTCCCCTGTTTATAACTTACTATTTTTAATTTGTTTGTCTGTGAGCATTTCTATACTGCTGGCCTTTTCTAGGGCTGAAGTGTCCTGTGATGAAGCAAGCATTTAATCTTCTAATAAACTACACAATGTAATTTGACCTTAAAATTGTGTCAGCACGATATTTTAAATTATAGGAGTTCATTTTTGCCTTCAGCTGCTCATAGACTATAGTGTTATGACATTAAAGCAACAGGGTAGACTGCGGCTGGGCATATGTATTCATATATGCATATACGCACATTCTTGTGATTGTGATATTTATACAGGCGTTCCCTCCAAAGGCATTAATTAAATTTCTTTCAATCATTTGACAATGAAGTAGATTGCTTTGCTGCTTTTTATTAAAAAGTTCAGTATGGACTGAGTGCAATACTTCTTTTGGTCATGGAAAGATTTTTACCGAACTAAATCAAGCAAAAAACACAATAACTCTTTGTGATATGCCCACAGCAATGACCACTTGGTATTAAGTAAATGAAGATCTGAATTTTTTTTTTTTTTTTATACAAAAGTATCTAAAAGAGTTTTAAGCATGGGCTTAGATGTGAGATGTGTTCCTGTGTAGTTCATTCATGGCAGTGTATTGAGCGATTCTTGTATTTCAAGGTGTCCCATGTTTGCAAAATACAGGGGTAAGTTGATTTGGACATTATTTTTCTATGACTACAATAATTTGGAGCATTTCTTCACCTGCCGCCCCCCCCCCCCCCTACTTTGGAAGTGGCACATTTGCAGATGTGGTGCAGAGGGGTTTCCCATCTATATACCTATAAGGGAAAAATTAATTGAGAGAATGCACTGCATCTTTCATGAACAGATTATTCCAAAACTTCTCATGAGCATTTGACCAACATTCATGAAGGAAAAATCCAATGCAGGAAGGAGTTTATAGTATAACCTGCCAGAAGCAAATTACAGAGAAGAGATCTTTCCCCACAAATTTTTGTATTTAATGCAGGAACTAAATTTTACACACCTGTTAAGGCATTTCCTTCACGTGCTTTCATGAGTATAAATCACTATCATCAGTATTAACCTAATTTTGCCCTTAAAATACTATATTCTAGTGGTTTTCCAATTGCTGTTCTCCATCTCAATTTGTTTCCATCGTAGTCACTTAGCAGGAAATCTTGAAACATTGTTTTAAGCAAATAAATACATCAAATACTTGAATACATTTTTTAATTTATCTTTTTTTTTTTCCTGAAATCAGAACAAGTATTTTTAACATTTATGGGGTGCTTGAAGTAACATTTTGAAGTTATTTGGGTTTGCTTTATGTTGTTTGTATTAAACTAAGCAAATGTTGTTTGCATTAAACTCTGACACATGTATAAATGACCTTTATAAGCGACACTGTATAAGCTAAACCTTTTTTATTTAGTGCCTGGTAATATTAACAGGTATCTTGTTCCTTAAAAGAGCTGTCAATATTAACAGCTAATTGCTCCTGAAAAGAACTGAAAAACTCATTCATTTCATCTTTGTTATGGTGGAATCATCTGAGTTTGAGTTTGAAAGGAGCCCTAGAAGAAAATGCTAATTTGGCCAAAACCACCAACTTTCAATTTGTTTTACACCAAAACCACATATTTTGCATGTATTTTATGTACAATGAATATTGACTCCTGTCAAGTTTGGCCATAATTAGATACACAGTTTTACTTAAAAGGTTTTTAACCTTAGAAAAAGTGTGGCAGAACCTGTGCAGAGTTCTGAGTTAATAATGAAACTGGAAACAGGACATTTCATGTGGTTTTGTGTTTCATAATGAAAGTTTGACATAGTTCAATTCATCAATCAGTTCTAACCATTTTCTTCAACTCTTCCATGTTTTCAGTTTGTGTCAGTAGATTTTTATTTGTACTATCAGGTCAATGACAGAGATGATTCTCCTGTTGATGAAGAATTCTTATGTAAGAACTCACTGTGGTTTGAGCTCAACAACACGAACATCTAAGCTCTAGATAATAATACTTGAATAAGTCCTCTGTAGGGCTAAGTGCAATGGTTCAGATGTTTAGTACCATAATGTACAGCTTTGCTTGGGCTGTGTGAAATTCATCCTTACCCAGAACTCTTCGATCAAGTTTCTGTATATGTAAAAGCATACGAACTGGGATAGAAGCACTGTGGTTGGAAGTAAGGGAAAATGAGTCACAAAGTGGAAAAAAAAAAAGGCAGAACTGGTCAAAAAATTGCAAACAGCATTGAAAAACATTTGGAGATAACTTGGTGTAACTTTCATTTTAACAAGTAAAAATTACAGGAACTATGGCTTTCTATGTCCAGGGATCATGATTTACATACTGTTAAATTAATAGAGCTTCTATTCAGACACATCCCTAAAATAAGCACTTATCAACTGACTCTTTTAGGTAACAATTATATGCCCATCTCATGCCTAGGAGTTATCTAGTGCTGTGATGACAAGGGCTTTAACAGGAACCACTCTTTTTTCATCTCTCAGTGTCCCACATTAAGCATCTTCACATGAAAGACCTAAAAATTATACCTCTGGAGAGAAAGCTGTGAAATTAGTGACCTGCTGAACATACATTTATGACATGGGAAACTTGGCTGATCCTAAGATGCCAACTTTCCTCCTTTCTTCCAGCTGTCTAATAGCATGAAGTATTATTACATAAAGATCTATTGCATTTTTTTTTATTTGCTCTTTTTTGTGGAAGTAGTTGGCTGTTGTTGCCACATGGAAATTATGAGCATGACTCATCAAGGTCCTAGTCTAGTGTTAAGGATGGAAGAGAATATGGTCTTCCAAATGCTTTTTTTCAAGTTGAAGCTTTTTATTTGAAGTGGTTCTGAAGTCCACAGTCATAAAACATACTGGCTTATATTGAATAATATATAGATAGTGTTTGTGGGAGTTGATGTCCTACTATAGATAGCAAAAAGTGAACTCAGTTTGTCCACATAGCAGGCAAGAGATTGTGCAACTACAGAGTAAGATTTATGTGATTAATCATTAATATTGATTGCTGTGACCTTTTATGGGAAAGTGGGCACCTCTCTATTACAATTTGAAGCAGCTAAGATTTCTCGTGGCAACCAGGGGTGACAAAGACTCACTATTCTCATTAGCACTCTTGTTCACCCTTCCCTACATCATGCCAAACTGATTTGTTGGATTTTACTCCACAATTTTCTTCCAGCATTTTGCCTCTCCGTGACTCACCAAGGGGTAAACTGAAATAACTGTTTGGGGCCACATCTGCAGAAGTATGTATTTACTTCAGTTGCACAAGCATCTTAGTCAAAATAGACATACAGCTATGAAATGACTTGCACAAAATGGTGCAGTAGTTTGACCAAAAGTAACTTGTTTTATCCAAAATCACATTTTGCCTATTCTTATTCAACTCCATTTTAAAAAAAGAATCTGTGATTGAAGTACATTGCAGATCATATTTGCAGGAGTAAACGAGCCTCGTCACAGAGGCAATCAATAGGGAGATGTCTGTTTGTATATGATTTTACATATCTGCAAGCTAACTGAGACATCCAGCTAAAAAATGCTGCACCATGGGACACTGTGTAGATATCTGATACTTCCCAGGGGCCCTGGGGTCTGTAAACTAATGAATGCACTACATGTAGCCATATATGTAGGTTTTTCACCTCTGACGAATATGGTAAGGATAATTTACTTTACTTAATAACCAATTAAGTGCAGTTCAATACAGCTGACTATCGTAAGTTAAATATTCATTTTACGTAACTGTTTCAGGACATGGTGTGTGAGAGAACACAAACGAGCAGAAATTGCTCATGCAAAATGTGAGAGGGGACGACAGCTTGTGTGCGATGCCTTTCAGTGCTATGAATTTCATTTCATAGCACTTTTGCTTTTTGACAGGCATCCTATCCAGGCTGGGGCAGGTTGCAGTCAAAAAAATCTAGGTTGGTATGTAACTTTTGAGTTCAGCGTGGGGGATGTCGCAGAATGCTGTGATTCACATTGGTGTGCATTGGATTCTTGGGTCGTATGTAAATTGAGATTGCCGCAGTCAGGTTGGTTGAAGCATTTGAGCGGAGTCAGGCAACTACTGTTGTTCAGGGCAAAGCAAAGGGGAAGTTAGTCTGAGGAGACTGAAAAACAACTCCAGTCCAAGGTGCAAAGCTTGTAGGGCTGTGGGACTGCAGTGGCACAATGGTGGTGATGTGCTGAGGTTTGCAAGGGTAGACGTGGGAAAGGACTGAGGGTGCATCCTTCCCCTTCACCCACACTTCTCTCTAACCCACGTGGCAAGTAGGCACAAACCCTCCAGGGCGCCACCCACCTTCCGACCACAGATGTTTACCTTCAGAAAGCCACGGAATGGTACTGCCATTGCCTTGCTCTCCAGCAGTCACCATCACCCATAGATGTGCACCCATCACACACCTTGCAGTGGGGGAAATGCATTCAAATCCCCACTGAAGAGGATTTCCCAGCAGTCCCACTGCTGCTGCACAGCTCTGCACAGCTCAGCACAGCTCTGCAGCACCTCCAGCATGGGATGGTGCTTACAGGTTGCCCAAAGGGCTGCAGCATTGTCAGAAGTACATATGTGTAAAAGCCAATCAGCCTGATCTCCCCAAAGAAATCTGATAAAGGAGAATACACAGCCATGCTGGTTTTGCTCTGCTGCCAGGTCATTTCTGTTTGCATTGCACAAGAGCCAAGCCTCAAGATTTGGGCCCGTATTTCCTAATTTATTTTGAACAAGAAAATATTGGACTAGAGACCTTAGGAAGCACTGAGGCAGCATGCCACACTGGAGAACTTGTTTTGCTTTGCAGCTACTGAGACTGCTGCTCGAGAGTTAATTCACCATGGGGTTGAAAATATGCAGCCCAACTTTTTAAATATTTGTCTTATTTCAACATAAGCTAGGGCAAAATGCATTTATATATAATAAAAACAGTGCAACAACTTTATTAAGGATTAATCACCTTTATTAAGCATATATTTGCCTGCTGTATGTTGACTAGAAGCTATGAAAAATGTGATGTTACTATTGCCGCATGTTTAAATGATTGCCTGCATATGTATCCATGACAATATCTATTCATCTTCTGTTCTTTATATATGTTTTTATTATAAATATCTTTATTCTAGCTGAACATTTTAATATCAAAGTTGACACAGTGAAGTGCAAATTGGAATAGGTCAAATGAAAATCAGATATCTGTATCTTGAATTATTTCCAAGTAGTTCGGTATTGATAAGAGATATCTGATTGTTGTCTATCTGTCAAGACGTAGCAGCCTTCAGTAATTCGTGCTTTCTAGTCAAAGCAAGGGTTCCACGCTCAGCTTTCCAAGTCTGTAGTAAATACTTTACCAGGCATAAGTGGTGTATGGGAATTAGATTAATGCATGTGGTAGGGAGTTTATAAGGTTTAGTGCATATATGCAATTTCAAGAAGAGAGTTCTTTTCCATAATCATTTATCTCAAGCATAGGAAGCATATGCATGATTATGTAATTAACAGAATATTTGTTTGTCAGTGCTTGGTTAGTGTGCGTAATAATATCATTATTAGGCCTTCTGTGCTCCTGTATTATCAGATTGTTATCTCCCTGCTCCTTTAATTCACCATCTCTGCTTTTTAGATTAATCACTTTGTTTTAATCCAAACATTTTGTTGTTTTGTTTTGGTTTTTACCAAGAACAGAATGATTTGTGAACACCAAAGCAAAAGTTATTTTAGAAGATTTTAATCTTTTGTTGTTTTTATTTGTTTTTGTTATTGTCATATCTGGTAATCATTTTAATAAGGTGGTATTTTAGTCCCAAATCTTGTTCCAGATCATATTTTTCTATTCTAATCAGCTCTGCATCTCTTAAATTATCTTAAATGTCCTCTTCCTCCATCATGCTGCAGGCAGCATACTGCCAGCTGAAAGTCTCACATCCTTCACGATTTTCTTCTTTAGTGGCTGGTCTTGCTTAGTGCTGAAGTTTAAGTTTACCTTATCAGGCTTTTCTGAAAAGGTTGAAAAAAATAATATATTGATATTTTCCACCGTGCCCACAAAGTTTGAACTCAACTAGTTAACACAGTTTTCCTCCAAGTATTCAAATGTATTGGAAAAAAAAAGTATATATGTATTTTTTTTAAGAGGGTCTGATTGATACTCTATCTTGTTGAAAAAAGATTGGTTTCTAAACAAACAACCTGCTAGCCAGTCACCCCTTGATCATATGTTATGGAAGATGTCATCTACATTTTCCCTTGTTTTTCCTTGTGAAACGTGTTTCTTTGGTTTTGGGTTTTGGTTTTTATTTTTCCTTTTCAGCAGTCTCAGTAATGATCTTAGTAACCCTTTTCAAGACGCACAACATAGGTACAACTTTTCATGTTTCATACATATGCCACCTCCACTTGCTCTGCTTTGAATAATAGTATTATGTAACAGTGTATTCATTTTCCAGCCTTGCCTTTCTTTGCTTCTGAGATTATAATCTATTTTATGCACTACAGAATATGATAAATATTTCATGCATTTCACCCTATTACCATTTTCTTTTTCTTGCACGTCCTATATGCTGTTTGTGCTTATTTTAGTAAACATCAATGCGATTCTTTACCTTGTCTTGATGTATTCCTCTTCTTTAATAATATGTGTAGTGCGAAATTTTCTCTGTATAGATTTAATGATTTGCCCTTTCCGTGTTCAGAGGCCATGCTATTTTGTGTATTACAGGACTGGTATTAGCCTTCTCACTCACCTACTTTTGCTGCTGCCTCATGTTTGTATTGTTTTTGTTGTCGGTTGTTTTAAAGTTATTGCCCTAAACATTTTGGTTATGTACTTGTCTATGCAACCAAAATATACCTGTCTATGCAGTAATTCATGTTTTCTTTGGTCGATGATGCAACTTTCCCTTTAGACATAGTCTATTCAAACACTGTGCATTTTATCAATAAAGAAGTTTAATTTTTCTCTTATCTCGCAGCTTGTACAAACTTGTTGCTTTCAAGTTCGGCTAGTTGGGTTACTTTCTTCCAAGTGCATGATGGGAAAAAGCCATGTCTGTCTCTTATGCAGTTGCTTATTTTGTCAATACTTTACCACCTTTTAGCTTTCACCTTTCAGGGGTCGATTTCGGTCCCGCGCTGCGGACTCGACACAGGGACAGTTCTGTGGCGTGGGCATGTGGCATCTCGCCGTCCCGAGCCCGGAGCGATGTACCGCTCTCACCCGCGGTGTGTTGCAGTTTGCTCTGGTTGGCCACGGTGCCCACCGGAGCCGCGGTGGATGATGCCCTCCGCGGAACGGTTTCACCCAGCCGCGGCCGCCTTTCAGAACCGTGGCCGGTGCTTTTCTTTTACCCCTGTCGGTATCGACGGCAAGGGGAGGGAAGGAGAAACTTCTTTCTCCCACGTGGGCCGCTGGCTCCCCGTCGCGGCCTCCGCAGCGCGCCCCCACCCGCGAGGCCGCCGCCGCCGCCGCCGTGCACCT
>WAAE01005446.1:22651-81865 GCA_013400495.1 Nicator chloris | reverse complement strand
GTATACAGACGATAGGCAGGACTGAACACAGTGTAAGGAGTATTTTTAACGAACTTTGTTCTGTCTGTTATCACCAAAACCAATGCAAAATTAAACCCTTTGCTTTCAGGTTTTGCTGTCAAGTTTTCAGGTCAGACCCTTGGGCAAAATTGTAACAGTACTGAGCCACAGAAATGATCCTGTCCTGTCCTATCCCCCTTACTCATGTAAGTAATTTTTCAGAAAAGTGTCCCTCTGGCCCCTTAAAAAACTTACTCAGCTACAATCTGTCATTACTCATGCGAGCACAGAGTGGTTGCACCCACACTTTTCTTGTCCTAAATCAGTTTTGCAAGACACTTATAAGCTATAAGGATTTGCAAGTGCTGTTTAAGAAATCTTCAGTTGTCTGTGACAAGGAATATTTTCTAAGAACAGAAGTTCTGCAGACTGAACTGAAGAGTCACATTAATGCTTGGGACAGTGTTTTCATTGCCAGCAAACACCAACAAAAAGTGAGGAACGGAAATGGTACCATGAAAGATGGACTTCTAATTCCAAAGCCAGGAACATTTAAATATGAATGGGGCTTGCTGCCGTCCTCTATCTTTTGTCAGGAAATATGAAGCTCTGGAAGTCCTTTTGTTGCCTTCTTTGTTAACTGTATGAGGCTGAAAGGAGTTGGCTTGTTTCATTTTCAAACCCCGTCACAATGAGGGTCTCAAAAAAGAATGCTTATAAATACATGAAAATGCTGAAGGGGTCATACAGGATAGAAAACTTTCTTTTTCATAATCATCTGTCGCTGGATGACTTACCAGGGACAATCCTAATGAAAAACAAACAGCAAGGAAAATTATTTAACATTTAGAAAGGGGAACAGAGTTGTAGAATAAAATTAAAATATCATGGCATAAAGGTAGGTATTTGAGAACAAGATCAAGAGATATAAAGTATATTTAGCAATGTGCAATCTTTTGCTGTCCTCTTTTGCTGTTTTCCCTCTTGGTTTCTAGGAGATCACAGAAACCCAAGGGAAGTTCCTCACAGTGATGTTCTCTAATATGATTTACTTTGAGGAATACTTAATGGAGAAAGGTGCCTACTACATTTAGTTATTGAGTTTTTGTTCATGGTTCAGGATTGATCCACTTGAGTCTTTCAGCAGGGAGTAGTTTTCCAGTGTGGCACAGCATGACTCCAAATCAATAAGGTTAATAGATGTGGTGGCCACACAGTCAGAGGTGATGTGCCTGGCATTTTCCATGCCAATGAAGAAAATTTCTGATGACGAGATGTCATTTTTGTGCCGGCAGTAATGTCACCCTGATTACCTAGAGCACACAGCCAGTTAGTAAGTTAGCAAGACTGCAAATGGCCCATTAATCTGAATTATCTTTACAGTTTCAAAAAATTTTGCTTGCACCCAAATTACTGGCGCCTCTGTGATTCTTGAAATGCCAACAGCATACTTGCTATATAAAAACAGTATTGCTGCGTAACAGTGACTAAATGGGAATTGCTAGCCTGGGACTTCACTCTACATTTTTAAACTCTCAACAGCACACTATAAAACATGAAATTCCCACCTTAAAAAAAAAGGNAATGCCAACAGCATACTTGCTATATAAAAACAGTATTGCTGCGTAACAGTGACTAAATGGGAATTGCTAGCCTGGGACTTCACTCTACATTTTTAAACTCTCAACAGCACACTATAAAACATGAAATTCCCACCTTAAAAAAAAAGGAAAAAAAGTTGCATGTTGTTTTAAAAATAAACACATGAACAAAGAGGAAAAAATACTATGCAAGATATCACTGGAAAAAAGTAATAATGTAGATGACAAATCTACTTATGTAATGAGAATGTGCTATGTTGGTGTTCCTGCAGTTCTAATTTTCTCTGACTTTTTAAAATATGCAAACTCTTAACAGTGCCTCCCAGATCATTAATGGGTACACATTCCCAGATGGCCTGCATTGTGAACAAAGTGTTGGACTGGACTGGAAAGAGAAATCTGTTTAATATTCCAATATCTAAATGTCAGGAAGGTGTAATTCAGAGCGCCACTGAAAGATGAGCTGAACAGAATACAATTTATGGTGACTTTAGTTAACAAATGGCATTAAGGGAAGAATTTCCATAATTAAATCATTAACTAATGTGAAATATTGATTTCCTCTCTGATGTTACAGTATTATCACTTGTCAGACTTGCAGATAAGCGAAGAGCACTCAGTGCAGGCCCTACCAGGAACAACAATCATTTGCATTATGATAACGCTGTCGAGCACAGAAGACAGAGCAAGGTGCCATGTGTGCCAAGACGTCCTTGCCCCAAAGAGCTCACAGACAACATTTGGATGACAAATAATCGGGTGGTTGCAAGGGATGTCTGTGCAAACAGACCGGATGAAATGATGATTTGTACCGGGAGCCTGCTCCCACACTGGCTTCCTCACACCCTCTATTGCTTGGTAACTCATTCTCAGCTTCTCCTGGCCATCTCCACAAGGCTTCCAGACAGCTGCTTATCTGAAGAGAGAAATTCTGTTGCAGTTAATATCAAGAACTTCCATTTTATAACTGTGAATTTTTGGGGTTTTTTGGCTGCTCTTTATAGATTCCTGCCGCCCAAGGGAAGTGGAGTACATCCTGTGGAAGCAATACAGCATATTAAATAACCATTTTACTTATATTCCAGTATGCTCATTAAACATGTTAAATAGTGGAACATATTAGGTTAACTCGAAAATGCAGAAGGACTAGAAGAGGCAAGATTGAAAAAAATTTGCACTGAAAAGATCCTCCTTAATTGAGTTGTAATCAGTTAGTATTGATCATTAGTCCTTTTATCAGCATGATGAAGATAATGATGATAATGATGACGATGATGCAATGTGCAGCACTTGGATCATAAAGAGAGGATGGAAAATTGTTTAAATATTTAATAATAATTCTTTCTTGAAGGTGATAAAGACTGCACAATGTTGTATATTACTCTCAAATTCATGACAAAGCTTGAAAAGAAGTTGAATAAGCAATTTTTTAATACGCTTTCCTTGACCTGCTTTTAAAGAAATGGTCCACTCTTTGCTAAAATGGAAAGAAGCTATATTTTTGAGAAATGCTGTCAAAAAAATCGTTATTTTCTACCTCAGTCTTTCAGCAGGAAAGCAGTTCTTTTGCCAGTCAAACATTCAAAAATCATGTCTCATTTGAATAAATTAACATATTTTGTGGCAAAAATTAATTCCAAGGAAGGAACAATAAATACGAAAGCAATTTAAATTGTGTATTTTACAGGGGAGGGGGAAAAAAAAAAGAAAACCCAACATTGTCATGCGTATGACAGCTCAGCTAATTTGATGGGCTTTGATGTTAATTTAGGGTTTACTTTAATTTCAAAACATATTTTTTCACTTAATAAGGGAAACAAAAGAAACTTTCAACCAGTTTGTTATCTGGGAATGTTTTGGCTTCTCAAATGTGAGAACATGATTGTTTTTATTTCCAGGAGGAGATAATAACACTGAAGCAATAAAAAAGAGTCAAGGCAGCTTGCACAGCACAGGAAGTTCACAGCCAGAGACTTAATTTCCCACACAATGTACTGTGCAATGGGCCCATTAACATAGATGAATAGGCTCTTTAAAGGTTTTTTTTTTTCCAGATATGCAGCTGCCGCTGAATGGTGCTATGTTAATAAGGTACTCACTTGCCTATTCTTCAGGTACTCTGGCATTCTCTACCTAGGTAATCTCCATATAGGAAAAGCTATTAGGGGTTGTATCTCCTACCACACCTTCAATTATTTTAACACCTGCAACTGATAATCCTGGCAAGGTAAACTGGTAGGGGGCCAAGGGTCTAAGTCCATCCTCTTCTTCCCCCAGAAGTCACATCTCAGGGGGAGGGGCTGAAGGAGAGCGGGGAAGGAAAAAAAGTAAAGTCACTTTTATTACACATCAGTGGGAACATTCTGAAAAAGCTTTCATGCCTAGGAAATTGTTATTTCTTCAAACAACTGACAGCCTGCAGAGGAAACTCTAATGGAAATCCAGCTCATGCATTGTTATGCATGGCCCTCATGTAGATACATGGGGGTGGATTAAGTTAGCTTCCAAAGGGTCTATTGTGTGCAGCATTAATTTGCAGTGCTCTTGATATTTGAGTTTGAAGGTTTTACAACCTTTGTGTTTACTTAGATGCACGATATCCTACGTTTGTTTATTTCCTTCCACAATCTCTTATTACCCAGTAAATGTTACATTTATCTTTACCAACTTTCAATATGTTCCTGTAACTTACAGAGAAGGAAATAATTACAACCTCCTTCAGATGTAGTAGATTTAGAGAAGAGTTTTGGCTTCCTTTTTTTTTTTTTTTCCCTTCCTGGTCAGTTCTGACTTTTCCATCTGTTAAAACAGTGGCCTTCTTTATTAAGGCAGTGGAATAACAGCATAAAAATGGTGTCTTTTATTATTATTATTATTATATGAATATTAGCCTATAAACAAACAAACCAACCAATAGTCTTCTAAGAGAATCTGACACTGGTGTGATTGCTTCTTACTACACAGAGATAGAAGAAGAAAAAAATGCATGTACCACTCTCCCATTATCACAACCTTTCCAGTGTTTTCTCAGAATCCTTTACAAATTTGTTGCTATACCCTACAGGTCTCCTTCTCCCAATATTAAGATGCAAAATGCAAACGAAACTTTCCCCCTGCTACCTTAGCTTGTTTCCTTATTTTCCTGTAAAGATTCATATACACTGCAGACAGGCACTTTTGTAAGTTCAACTTTCAGGGAGGTTTATATTCAGAAGTTCCTAATCGATTTTTATTTGAACTTGCCAGAGATGTCTAGAAGTGTTTGATTTTCAACACTGAACTAAGAACTCAAAGTAACTTGTACATTCAAAGGAAGCTATGATGCTAATCTGAACTAAAGGGCTCAATTGAATAAAAATAGCTTATGCTCGAGTAACTCAAGATATGTGTGGCTCCTTCCCCTTTATATGGAAGTCAGACAGCTAGGCATTTTTGTATTTTAATAACACAAAAGGGTTTCTTATGGAAGGAAATAAATACCTGACTTACAGTAATGAGGGTCTGAGCAGTATCAGGTGCACAGTTTACTCAGGAAAACCCCCTGACACTGAGGGAAGACCTCCTAAAACCCAGAAAGTTTTGAATTCAGGTTTTGGTGCTACGTAATGGAAAACAGAAATCTCCTTCTTTAGGCTCAGCCATTCACTCATTAAGGGACAACACCAAAACCAGCTGCCTGTGGACCTGTCTGCTTGTTAGAATGGGGGAGACTATTTGGAACCTCTCCCAGACTGAGCAAGAACTGCAAACCCAATGACAGAAGATGGCGACCTCAGCTGTTGGAGAAGTGGAGATCTTAATCCAACTTTTTGGGCTTAGGATCTTTTCTAATATCCTGGAAAATTATAACAGCAGGGATAGAAGGAACTGCATTTCACAGACCTGTTTGAAGTGCTGTGGAACTACTGGCATTGTATAAAACAATAGCACAGCTTCCTCTAGAATGTGACAAAAAGTGTGTGAAACCACAGTCCAGAGAATATAGATCCAATGCTTCTGTTCTCCTTGTTTTGTAACGCCAGGAAAAGGAGTGATAATAGAGAGATGGAAATTCAAAACTAATAAAAAGGAAACCCTTTTTTCCTCACTTTGGATATAGAGGCTGTCAATATGCAATATCACCTTATTTCACCAAAGTCAGATTAACTCCAACAGAATAAACAGAAATCCAATGTTACAAGGATCTCCAGCATTACAATACTTAATTTTAATTACTGGAAAATAAGATACTTTGGTCTAAAGCAGTGTCATCCTC
Source organism: Nicator chloris (assembly GCA_013400495.1). Taxonomy (NCBI): domain Eukaryota; kingdom Metazoa; phylum Chordata; class Aves; order Passeriformes; family Pycnonotidae; genus Nicator; species Nicator chloris. Next base: position 76,009 of record WAAE01005446.1, on the reverse strand, counting down.
ATTTGCTATCACAAAATTCTGTGTCTTCAATTGAATATTTAGACCCTGGCTCCTGCCAGAGATATGGTGCTGCAATAAATAGGCCACTTCCTTGATACAATAAACAATTCTCACCTTGGAGTGGATTCAGAGGTATATATATTTTTAATGAAACTACAAGAATCACAAAGCAGAAAATGTTTGTGGTTTTCTTTTTTTTTCCTTTTCCTTTGGTTGTTTGTGTGTGGTGTGGTTTTGTGTTGATTCTTTTTGGATTTTTTTTATTTTAAGATAGATAACTCCAAAGTTTTTCCAAAATAGAGTGAAGAACAGACTAAATCTCATACAGCCTATTTTGCTCTTATAAAAGCTGGTAAGGGCCTTGTGGTCAGGCACACTTTTCTAGTAGAGCTGCTGTTTATTTAATATATGACATATGAGCACGCTTAACTTACTGTATGTTAATTTGGTGCAGTTTTTTACATCCTCCTCCTATTCCACAAGAGGAGTCAAATACAAAGAATACATCATGCTCCTTCATTTTTTATTTGAGCCTTCTTTAAGCAATCATTCCAAAGAATATGTGCCCTGAAATTTGGTAACGAATGCTCATTGTATTCAGGAAGGGTTTGATTGGCCCTTGCTTTCAAAGTGTGCACAGTACTTTGACTTGGTCTCCACCAAGCCCTTGACAAGCCAGGGAAGGAAATCTGCTCCAGTGTCCACAGTAACTCAGTTCACTGCCCTCAGTGCATCATGGAGAGGTGCAGGACAGACCAGAGCACTCCTCTCTCATTACTGAAACCTTCCAAGTAGGTATGGAACTGTCTGTATCTCCATTTCCCATCTCTTTGGAGCCAGTCAGGAGTAAGCAAAATGAAAAGCTTTTACCATTTTGCACACCTTTTAAACAAAAGAAGCAGTCTATCTCATAATCTCCTTCTGACTCATACAAAATTGAATGTTGAATGAATATCTGGAGTTAATACCCGTTACCTGTGGTAGTGAGGAGATGAAAGTCAATGGTTTCCTATTCAGGAGATGAGCAGGTACCATGAATCTTCAGGGCAGGTTACCCTTCCAGAATCTCTGAACATGAACAGTTGACCTGAGGAAACCAGGAGGAATGATTAAAGGAACTGTACTGTATGGTGGAAGAAGGTGGAGATGAAGATAAATTGAGCTACACAATCTGTACATCAGATAATAAAATATACTCTTCAAAGCTGAGGAGTGGTCAATCAGAAGCTTGTTACTAACCCAGGAAAATTATAGGCACTCTCTAGAAAGTAAAAACAATTGGAAAGGAGTTAGGTAAGTGGAAGAAACAGTTTAATGAGAAGCACGGTAAGGAAAAAGTAAACATAAAGAGAAGGAAACAAAATCAGATCTCAAAGTAGTAGAAACAATTTGAGAATAGTAAATACCTGTGCAAAGTAAAACACAAGGATGTCTGCCTCTTTTGGATAATGATATTACTCTATCAATAAAACCAAACCAAACAACCTCAACCAACTAAACAAACAAACAAACAAACCCAACACCCCTCTCACACACCTAATTTCTTTGGACTTTTATGAACTATAAAAACCATTTCTCTCTGGTTACTCCCTTCTGTGTTCATATACCCATAGCTCAGGGTCCTGAGCACCTCGATAACCAGGAGACACCACTGAGGGCTGGCAGACAGAGCCTCTGCTGGCTGCAGGTGCTGCACTCACACCATCCTGCAGGCTGGGACTCCTTGAGATTCCACCAAAAAAACCTGAGGAAAATAACAGCAATAGCAGCCAGCCAAGGGGAATGCCAGAAAGAACTGTCTGCAGGGACACCGAGGCTGTCTCAGTTCTGCTTTGGAGTCTGCATATTGCGACACACCCACGGAAAGGACCAGAATCTTTTCCCCTTTCTTTTCCCTGTGTGCCTGGCGTGTACACCTCTAGGCTTAACTTTGGTCCTGCCTTCTCCAGTCTTTAGAACAGCATGCTCTAAAGCACAGCTTGTTATTAGTCAGATGGGAAAGAGATGGGACCAGATTCCCTAATTATTTTTAATAGCCTTTCCTGGTACACTGCAGAGCCCTGCACCCCTCAGTGAGGGCTGGGCTGTCATGCAGCTCATGTTGTATAGCATGGGACTGATAAACAACTCCTTTTTTAGATATGTTTAATGGAAAGCTGTCAAGCTATCTTTTTAGATAATGTTGAAGCTAATTGATTATCAAACTGTTTCTATATTTTTTTAATAGTGTTTTCTGGTGTTTTACAGGGCAAAAAAAGCATCTCAGACATGGAGCACTAGCAGTTTTTGGGATGTATTCTGATAGGAAAATTCAATAAGTCACTGCTAATTTTGCACCCCCAAAATTTGGTGTCTATAAGTGTAAAATGGGTCTCTGTTTCTTTCCAGTCAGACTGCCTCCACACACAGGCCAGGACAAGATACCTTCAAATGAAAGCTCATTTCCCTATCACTCTGCTTCATATAATGGAATATTGACCCCAATTAGCCTCGGTTTCTAATTGTACCTGACACAGCAAAGGCCCCTGGTGAGGGACAGTCCCAGAACCATGCACTTTAAAATGCAATATGGGCAAAAAATCATACAAAATCCTTGCATAGGAAGAGGAAAATAGATAACTCATTTTCTTCCCTTCCAAAGAACGGTTTAATAATTTCATTTGTTGGGGACTAATGAAAATTACAGGACCACAGGTGGGTTTTTTTACTTTGTTCCTCTGTAAATACAGACTGAGTCACTAACAGGAGAAGGAAGAGAGTGATCCCCACAGTCTGCCTCTTTAACACTGCAGTCTGTATCCATCTCTCTGCTGCTCCTGGAGGCAGCTCCTAACAGCCACCTCCAGGATGATGTGGCTCAGAGACAACCAGCCTCGTTGCTGAGCACTGTGATTTTTTTTTCAGCTACCAGGCAGCTTGTTTAAACCACCACAGAGCAGGGGCAGAGCCTGCAAGAAGCTGAGGTAATCATTTTTACATTAACTATCTGGCAAAGAAGTGGGCTGCAGACAGGGAGAAGGGATACAGAGGGAGGGAGGAGCTGCAGAAAATGACAGTGAAAAATGAAGAAACAGTCTTTTAAAAGAAATCCAGTGTTCCTTGGAAAGGTATGACACTGCAGTGAGACTGAAGGCAGAGAAGGGAAGGCAGGAAGGCTGCACATCTGTATTCTGCACATTTAGTTCTAATGCACTCTTTTCTGTCTTCATCTTTTTTGTTGTTGTTTTTCAGGCCAGCTGCAAAAGTTTTGCAAAAGACTCCCACTTCCAAAGCAAACCAAAAAGTCAGGGTACAGTGGTGGTGAGTCTTATCTATGGATATTTTTTTTCCTATTTTGTTTTTCTGAGATCAGCTGCTGAGGAAATAAAACCCCATGCAATTTCCAGCAATGAAAAGTGAATCAGTTCTTTTGCTTAAAAAAAACAAACCTCATTTTCATATTTCCATATTTAATTTTTGCACTTGCATGTACATTTCTGTTATCTTCCAGCCACATGTTGCTATTTGTCTCTGTAGTGAAGTAATTTTTTTCCTTTTTTTCTTTTTTTTTAGACTGTGGGCTATGAGAAGCCTGACTTGAATGTAAAAGATGCACAGGGAAAAAAATCTTCCAGTCCTCACTCGAAGAGAGCTGGCATGCCACAGGTTTTGAGGGAGCACTCCACACTCAGCACCATGCACCTCCAGACCAGTATCTCGTGGCCATTGCAAAGGCCCTCAGCAGATCTGCTGGTGTGGGTAATGGGAGGCTGAAAAAAATTTGCAGCTCCTTGTTCTTCCAAAAATCAGCCAGCTTTGGCCAATTAAACACTGTTTAACACTCAGCTGGTAACTCTGCAGCTTCCACGGAGTACGAGTACCTAAACTCAGGCAGAAGGAGAGCTCTGAGATTTATGAGACCATTCCAGGCACTTTCTCTGCATTTAGGCTGTTGTTTATGTTAGTCACCCCTCAACTATCTGCCTTTCAATGAGATTCAGGCTTGTAAGCTATTTGGGTGCTTTTGAAAAGGTTACATGCAGTCAAAAGCAGGCAGCCAAGGCTCTTGCACTCGGCCGGAGTTAGTGAGGCAGCTCAGCCTTACGATAGTCTTAACCCAGCAGCAGCAGTGCTTGGACAGACATCATTTCTGTTGTGCTTGTTGGCAGACAAGATTTCAGACAGACTCTGGTTATGATTTAGTTTTGGTCTGCATGTTCAGTGCTCAGTCAAAATTCTTGTGCAGCCAACATAGCGAATGCCTTCAATAGGAGAGAGAGTAAATGCAGTGTTTTCAGTTTGAACAATATTTCACTTGTTTTGTCAGTGGACCACAGACACTCATGATCTGTTCCAATTCAGTCCCAGACTGCAGACAGCTCTGGTTTGTCCTCATGAAGTGTATTCAGGGAACTAGCCCTGCAGGTTGGCAGAAGGGACACACCTCCAACTCCTGTGTGTCACTGTTGCTTCTGGTGCCATCATGGGAGTGCCAGAACCACCAGTGTTCCTTCTCTCTGACAGGCAAGCTCTGCATCTGCAGCAGGAAAAAATGTTTAACACAAGGTTTTTCCAGCCCTGATGACAAAGTTGGAACTCAAAAAACACAACAGTGCATATTGTGTATCACCTGGCATTATCTCCCTCCCTTCTCATTCTTAGCTTTCTGTATCTCCATATAACAAGTCTCCCCTCCGTGGCACTCAGGTTCCAATTGCAGTTCCCAATGTTTGGGAAGTGACTATTGATAATGTTTGAAGACTATGATATCTTGTATGGGAATTGAAAGGTTTTGAACTTAAAGAGGCTACAAGTAAAACCAGTGTGTAAGACTCCGGGAAGCATTTGAAAATTAAGGACAATGTAATGGGCTTTCATGCATTTTCTTCAACTTCTATAAAGACACTAAATTACAATTTCTAATGTGGGGGGGGGGGGGAAGTGTGGGTTTCTTTTTTCTTCTGGGGGGAAAGTGTTGGTGTGTCATTTGGCAGTTTAAAGGTTTAACTAGCCTATTCCTATGAAAATCTTGAAATTCAGCCTAAAACGTCCTGGTATTACACACTTTTCTCCTGAATCTCTTCATGTTCTATGGCAAATGTAGCATTTTCCTGCTGGAGCAGTTCACATAAAAGGTCTTGGTTAAGACAAGCTTCCCTCTTGGAAAAGATAATCTGCCTTCAAAGTTATAAGTTAAACAACTGAGTGCTCTAATTGATTGAACATTTACAAATTATAATTGAATTTGTGCCAAACTATGTGAAAAAGATTTATGTTCCGCTTCCCATACTGTTTATCCCTCTTTTTTTTTGTGTGTGTGTGCATGTGTGAACTGAATCTTTGGGAACTCCTTTCACTTGATGCATCACTGAGGTGGTTAAACACATTGCATTGTGGCAGTCTGTCACATCAGTGTTTCAAACTGAAATGCTGGACTTGACACATCCCTGGAAAAGGAAGTCAGACCATCCAAAATCCAGAGTTATGTTTCTTTTGAAACTTGAGATTCTGAAGACTGAATTTTCACTTACTTAACTCCAACTGCAGAGGAAAAAGGAAAAAGGAAGGGGAAAAAAAAAGGTTTAAGTAATTATAATGCAGATTTTTTTTTAAGCATTAAATAGAATTTTCATGACAATAATAGTGTCTTGATTGTCCTGCTTGTGAGTGGGGACAGCCAACTCTCTGTAAATACCGATATTTATTTTGGTGAACTTCTGTGAAGTAATTATGGAAGAACAATAAAAGGGACAGAATCTGAATCTCCAGCAAAAAAATGCAACACATCGTCGTATTTCGATGCAAAAATTTCTTGAATATGAGCAAAAAGCACATGAACACCTGAGCCCCAGATGATGGTGAAAATTTAGCCAATGAACATTCTTGAGAGCATGTTTCTTTCAACAGGACATGATATAATACTCAAACAAAGAGCTGTAGTAATTTTGGGGCTGTATCTTGTGTTTCCAAAGGAAGAATTGCAAGTCCATTGAAATGCAAAGCCTAACTTGTGGAGCTGTACAGAATATGCTCCAAAACAATGGCATCATCAACAAAGTCAGAATTATTTTTTAATCTTGTTTTCCTATGTATAAACCCCAAAATAATTAAAAAATCTTTTACCGTATTCTTCATCTTAACCCATTCCCATGCTGTAACCTGCCACATTGCCCAGACAAGTTCACTGATCATACACAAGACTGGATGTGACCACCTTCTACTCTAACCAGAGAGTAACAAAATTTCTGTTTGGTGATTTCATCACAAATAAACAAACAAACAAACAAACAAACAAGCACCCATCAAGATTATGAGCAGCCATTTTTCAATATTGTAATGCAAAAGGGTAGAAATAGGACCAGGAAATTCGAAATTCTAGTTTTCTAACTTTAATCAGCATACAATAAGGCGCACGGGTAATTAACAAGAGTGAAGATGAATTGCCAGATTTGAAGGAAAATTACTGCCTTCTGGACAATATTGCCAGCTTAAGATTATATGTAAGTCTCAGTTACTTAGTCTTTTTCTGTTGCAATGGAGGATATACGATATATTAAGTCTAGCAATAAAAAGACAAAGTATATAACCCTTAATATCAGAGACTGCTTGACAATGTCCCACATTATCACAGACATGCACTGCATGTATTGTTTCTGTTATTTTAAATTTCTAAACCTTTTTTTGAAATCGAATTCATGGCTTTTAAGCACTTTGGGGTTAACAATAACATTTGTTGAAATTCCCAAAATATTCCCCTGTTTGGCATTCAGTGGATTATAAAGAATATCTGTTACTTGAATACCCCATGGCATCTAGGATCCAAATTACATGATATTATCCCCTTCCTTCCATCTCAGAATCATCTGTAAAGGACTCTCCCTCTCCATCAACAGTTTTCTTGTGACAAAGTCCTGCCTCTTACAACGCCCACCTCAGAGCTCCTGAGTTTATAATATGTGTTCAAGGCCTCACGGGATTCTCTAACATTTACACAGCTGTGGCAAACGCTTCAAAATTAACCACCTGACCTTCCCCAAAATGCTCAAAGAGCTCAAATTCCTTACTGCACACAAAAGAATCAAACACATTTGGAGGCCCCAGGGCCACGATGTTTTCTTAGCTATCAGGCATAAAAAACCCTCCACCCACTTTTTCAGAGGACTCTGTTTCACCAGTGCCTTTTTTATCTGCTCTCCACATTCTACCCTATCTTCTGTCTCCACAAAGAAGCCATCTCTACCACAGGGGCAATAAATTACCATCGAAGAAAGAATGGTCACTTTTGTCCAGAAGCAAAAGAGGTGCGTAATCAATACCAAATTCACAGCTGAGACCTAGTCTTGGACTTTGCAGAGTGCAGATTACAGTCTTTACTGAGCTCCCATGAAGGGGCTCATACCTCTTGTGTCCTTCAGCCTGATTTCAAACCCACTGCAGGATAAGGCCTAAACTTTAACTATATTTTTTTTGTATTTTATAATTAATTATTACCGTGAATACCTTCCTTTACTTTCTATCTCATCTCAGGATTCATTTTGCGTGAATGAAACTCCTGTGAAAAAAGCAATTTTACCAGAGAAATTTACTCCCAATTCGGTTATTGAACTGAAGAGTAGGACAAACAGTCTTGGTGCTCACTGAGAAGCAGCTCTAGGGCTGTTCTGGGTGCACTCCTCTCCCAAGAAGAAGAGAGGCTGGTGGGCACTCAGGTTAGATCCTCGTCACCTTAGGCATGTTCCATGTAGGTTAAAATACAGCAAATGGATACACTGGGGCTTTGTCCCTTAGCAGGGATGCAGTCTTTGTCCAGCTCACATCGTCTCAGTAAAACAGCTCTGGTTTCTTTGCCAAATTGCCTGATAAGACCACAGCAGGCTCTGAATTTACCCATTACCACAGGGTTTAATGACCTTAAGCACAACACTGAATAACACCTCCAATTGCTATTTCCATCTGATTAACACTGAAAAATGCAGAAGGCTGGGTACATACATACAACACTGGTAAATGGACCAACACATTGAGCCATAACATGCAGCATTTAATCCTCATTCAACACTTACAATTATTTACTGAGCCTTTCAGAAAGGGATGTGACATTGCAAAATACAGAACTGAAAAGTTGGTCTGCTTAAAAAAATTAATAAATGCTTGAAGCACTTGGTAATAAACTTTTAGGAAATCTGCCACTGAAGGGATGTCATGTAGCCATTGCTCCCACTACCCATACCAAGGTTCACCAAAGTCAAGATTTTGCAAATAACTGCTTAGGAACAGAGGAAACGAGTTCAAAGTTTTGCTCTTGGCCATAATCTAAAGAGAGAGAGAAAAAAAAGTAAAATTCACAGAGATAATTTTGCAAAATAATTGTCAGTTTTACCATCGTGGCATAACTGCCTGCAGTTCATCCAAATGCTCATCAGCCAGTCTAGGAGTTTATCTAAACTGGGCATCACAGTCATTAGGAAACTCGGAGAAAGGTAGGTTATGGAGGTAGAACAATACTACCATTTTTAAATTACTAAAATAGAGCTTTGAGTTATAATAAGAACCAGAGCTAAAAGTTGAATGCCAGCTTTTTTTTTGTTTTGTTTTAGGCTTTCATGTTGACCTCTGCTCTACACAAACTTAAATCTGTTTTACATCAGAAGCTGCAGGGACGGAAGAGTACATGGGAAAAGAACATGTCTGGGAGGCTAGAGAGGACCAGCAAAATTTTTTGAGCTCCAGTGGGATTGGTGACATAACTAAAAAGCAACAAACAGCAGGTGAGAGGGAGGATTTAAATATAAATAAGGACACTTTGAAGCCATAAGTTTTTATTGATCACATTCACATTTACAAATCAAAGTCTCTGCTCTTAGAAAAATATTTAACTAAGAAAGAATCCAAAATTCATAAAATACCAAGCAGGGAAAGAAAAAACATCAGAGAAAAGTAAAGGCATGGAATCATGTTGATAAATATTCCCCAGACTAAAAAAATCAACTAAATACCCTATTTTCTTTAATTAAAAATCACTGAATTATTTAAGAATATCTGCCTGGATGAATTATTGAAGACACATCAAGGTCTGCCTAGTGGTGTCATTACTGCTTTATATGGTTATTAATATCTGCCCATTTGGACCTGAATTCAACCTCCAATTAAAAAAGTTATTTGAAATTCAATCCCACAAACAACTCAGCACAAACACACTCCATGCTTTAAAATGGTTAAATATTTTAATTCACGTAATTCATCCTTTAATAAAAAAATCAGAGCTTATTTTCTTTTTTCACTGGTCAATGTATTCAAAGAAACAATGCTCATTTTATGGCCATGGTTTAGCAGACAGCATTTGCCATCCTACTAAAGGTGCTGCTCACACTCTATCCATGGGATCAGAGTTCAAATAGCAGCACATTCAATTGGGAAAGAAGTGGTGGTTACAATAGCATAGTAATAACAGTTGCAGGTAACAATCTGAAAAGCTGAGACCACTGAAACATGATGGTTTCCAGTTAGAAAATATTTGTGTGTTCTACCAGAATGTAGCCCTGTACACTGCCAACTGGGAGAAATAAAAATGTGGTGGAAAGAGACAAAATTAGATCAGAGTTCCCTCAAATGAAAAGAAGTCCAGTCTTGCTGAACTGAAATCTGATCATCCAGATAGCATTTCTATCAGCTCATTCATTGCAAACTCAATTTAATGTTGTATAAGAAACTTAATTTTAACAAAAGCTATTGCATAGGTGCAACTTGGCTGCCAGAGCAGGCCCATGAGTAGGTCTGAACAGCCCTTCCTCCACAGAGACTCCATAACCATACTTTGTGAACAGAGACAGATTCCTTCCACCAAGTGAAGGCAGCCAGCTGAGGCACTGAATATCATAAAATAGGTCTTACCAGCTTCTGCAAGGTGTGTTCAGCCCTGTTGGCTTTAACAGTGGCCACGGGGATGCCTGGGAATTGATACAAGCAAGGAACAAACATTTAGTGATACTTAGCCAGAAAACTTTGCCAGTTTTCAAAACTTTGCAGCTTAGAGGCTTCCCACTAGCAGACCTTGCTGGACTTCTCTTCCGCAAACTTCTCCAGTTGCCTTCTGACTTGCCCCATAAAGGATCAATAATCACAGCATGCGGGCTTGCACTGTGCAGAACCATCGTGGTCCGTTTTAGGGCTGTGCATGTTGCCCTCATTTAATCCTCACACTTCTGGTATCAGAAAAAATAGTGGGCACTTGTTCATCTCCATGGCAGCCATGATCTTCAGACTCTTTTTCTTATTTTCTCTGCATTAGCTTTGTGGCTGGCTGAAGAATATTACAAATGTGGATGTTCTTCTGCAAAGGATGTGAAGTCAGGACTCCAGGGGTCTGTGGCTGCTCCTCTGCTGGATGGAGAGTGTTCACACACCTTCACCTTGTATTTAATGATTTGCCTTCTATGGGCTGAATTGTTTTCCAAATATTTCTGGTTTTCCCTAGAGGAAAGAGTCTTGATAACAGATCTAATCTAAGACCTAATTTAGATACCAGTCTGCTGTTTTGAAGGAGATGGAGTTAAATCAAATTGCACTAAATTTATCAGGTGAAGATCTAAGTGTTTCTGTTCAGTGAGATGCAGAAATTTGTGCCATTAATGTTTGCTGTTTGACAGTGGTTTCTTTTCATTACATGAAATGAGAAAACGGAACCAGTTCATTATGAAGACAGTGAAAGTCTTAATAAGGCCAATACAGGCTGAATCCTACAAGTGCATGTGAGGAAAGTAGTGTATAAAAATGCAACATCAAAGAAAGATGAGCAGGGAATGGAGAGCAGAGAAACATGTAATGAGCCGTGTCACGCTGAAGTCTAAGATAATTGCTTAAAGATTGCAGCACTTGGGAAATGCTGTCCTACAGCAGGAGTAGAAAATGGGTTGAAATGAATGGGACCCAGTCAATCTGTAACCACATTGTAAGGGCCAAGATAATTTCCCCTATTTTTCAGGTGTAGAAGCTGAGGCTCTGAATAGAGGTAGCAGTGAGGGTCTCACCTGGAACCCATCAGCTCGACCTGGGATCAGACCTGACCCAACTTGTTCTTTGCCTAAACCCCTCTTCTAAATATTTTTTGCATTAACTTGGGGCCTAGAGAGAACTTAATAACCTGTCAGTGTGAAATAATTAACTTTCCTAATTGCAAAGAGTGGGGCTTGTGACCCAGTGTAAGTCCTTCCTGTGTGTACAGTGTTAAATAAGCCAGTTGATCCATTGGGCTCTGATGATTTATTAACATCATGCTGCCAATGACAACACATGCTGAAACTTAGGATGGCTTAAACTTAATTTTAAACTACTGAAGGAAATCTCAAATCTTTCAAGGATTTATAGAAATGGTTGCATATTTGCCATATATTAACACAGAAAGCAAAATATATCAGAATAATGAGTGCATCTTTCATCAGTTCAAAGTACTGAAAACAGCAATAGCAAATTGTGTTTTATCATGTTTTCTTGCAATTCCACAAAAATGGCTTGATCCCAGTGTACTAAGCAATTCCTATGTTGTGTAGCAAGTACCTCTGTTCTTCCAAAAAGAGGAAAAAACCAACCTAAATCTATTTTCATTTGGATAGGAATACTTTATTTTTTAATTTCAATGAAAACAATCCAACTGAACTAAATTCTCGCTAAAAAAAATTGAGCATTATAAAAACAGCTGTAACAAAATACTACATATTTTTGTTTTGTGGTTTTTTTTCTTGCTAAACATTCACAGCACCAAACTGCCCTAGTTAAGGTCATTATTTCTAAAATTTGATCCATTATATATGCCTCATTTAGGGTGACAGTGCACCTACCTAGTAGAGATTTATTTAGCGTCTGCTACCCCAAGAGAAGCTGCTGTTCTCCCTCACCTTTCTAAATACACACATAAGCAGCATTTCAGTGGAAACTGATCCATAAACAATTACCAGGCACTAAAAATCTAATGGGAAACCAAGCAGAGCTTATATTAAGAGGATTTGATCATGTGCACTGCCATCAACTTGGGTGCATTTTTACAGTTCAGAGTAGCAACTTTAAAATACATGTATATAGTACAGAGAATTGTAGGAGGATCCTGGAGATGTAGTAACAGGTAAAATATTACTACACTTTGGACTTGCTTGGGCTTTCATCTGAGATGCGTACTGTTTGATAAAGATGGTTAAGTATTATCTTCCCCATTTCACACTCTAAGGACATGAACCACAGATAGACTGAACAATTTCTGAAACCATCAGAAAGATCTTTCTACAGTGGAAAAAAAAGGCTCAGCTGAGCCTTAAGGTTCCATCCACACTGGCAAACAGTGCAGACCAGAGATTTTTAGAGCAAAACAATTGACAGTGAGGACCAGAAAACTACATTACAAGAAATTTTAATTTTAATTAATGAATTTCTTTTTACTTTGGACTATCTTTTGTTTAACCCCACAGACCAAGTATCTATTTCTCTCTGGAGCGCATCAGATGTTGGTTTACTTTTATTCAAAACGAATTCCAGTTCACGCACTTGAGACAGTTCCTCAACATGAGCAAAAGCATTAACAATGGAAATGCTCACAAGACCTACTTTTAGAAGTTCCCATCTGATCCAAGCTAAAATTCAAAGGACTGAGCCTTTGTAATGCCAGCCTGATTCAAAGCAGTGTGGAGCCAGCAGTGAGGTGAGGATAAGGGGCATTTGCAGAAGCTCCTGTGGAACCAGGTTTTGGGGCACCAGGAGGAAATGTTACCCCTTAGCTATTTCTGCATAGATATGCTCTGCAGTTCTTGGGTTTGCATTCTTGCTGAAAACACAGAGAACTTGCTTCATACCACACATCATATTGTGCGTGAAAGCTGCCCACATGACAGGCAGTCTTCCAGAGATAACAGTAATCCTCAGGTGATGCCAACAATTTTTACTGACTGACTGTGCAGTGCTCTGCTGAGCCCAGCCACTCAACACAGTCTGCTGAGCAACAAGAAAAAGTCTCCAGCTTTGCTATGCTCTGTCAGCTTTCCTTACTGCTTCCAGAAATTAGTTCTGGGGACTTTGCTGATACATTTACATGAAAAGACAATGTACTCTTCAGCTCCCTGATACACACATTAGATTATATCCACACATACCGTGTTCCATGAGAGTCCATGCACGTCTCAAGCGTCAGGGAGTTTTCCATGCTTCCAAAATATAGAATTCTATGAAGGCAGCAATGTGTAGACTTCCCAAGACGGCTTCAGTGGATTTTCATGCCTGTGCAATGAAAATGAACAGAGATTTTCCTTGTCATCAGAGACCTGCCATATCTGTGATGCAAATAATAATAATAATTGTTAGATAATTGTTCCTTTGTTACATTTGCTTTGAATAGATAGACAAGGAGATAATACATTTAAAGGTAGAGAAAGAGAGTGCAAAACATACCAGAAACATTCAAGAATAATTTCTGGAAGAATATAGCTTTTATAGAAAAGGTTTGAGGGAGCAGATTAGTTTGTTTACACTCATTTAGCTTGAGGGATTGTCCATCATGTGAACACAGCATGCCCCTGTTGAGGATTTTGGACCTAGATAATTTTCAAGTGTAATGCAGACCATGAGAACTCTAGTTCTGAGCACTGTCCCTATAATTCCCAAGTCTGGAAAAATTCTGAGCAGTCTATAGTGATTTGCATGTGGACACAAGGCTTTTTATGTGGAAATCCTTTTCAAAGCAGGTTAAGGTACATACTTACTATGTAGACATAGCTGTTAAAGCTTTTTTTTAAAAAATCAAAGAATACAGAAGTATCATTTATAAGTTGAGGAGGATTTAGTACCAAATCTTTAGTCCCTTATGCAACCAATTGCTACCTTGTACTTCATAAAATATAGTATAGCAATTGAACTGCGGGCACCATAACTTGTACTGTGAATCTACCTAAATGTAAAAAGTAATAAATTACAGTGAGTGATCCTAGCTTTTTAACTGGGATTCCAAGTCCATTTGCCTTTCTAATGCATTTTGAAAAAGATAAATGCCAAACACTTAAGCTGCACATAAACTTCTTGCTCCTTTATATTACTTCCTATAAATAAAAACAGAAATATTTGTGGTCATGCAATTTGATCTTTGAGCACATGGTACTATAAATCTAGTCATGGTACGTTTCCCCTGAAAATAAATATGATCTTTTCTTTTAAGATGCAGGACAAAAAGGTTCTTTCTTAAGGACATAAACACCTAATAATCCAATGAGCCACTTAGCCCAGAAAGTAAAGACAGTGTTCTTGGTCATGGGTACTTACTGGATACAGGTCTCCATGCCTGGCAAAAAGCAAGCTCTTAGTCAGGAAGTTTTTGGGACAGAACTGTGCTATTGTCAGCCTTTTCTCTCATATGAGAAAGATTTTTTATGAATAGGATTAAATAGATGTTATTTAAAGGAATGTCTGTATTCTGTGTCAGGTACTTACTCTACTTTGAACCTACGTTCTCTGCTTCACAATTGAAACTATTCTTTCCCTTTAACTGAAGTTGCCAAAATACAGTCTTCATCAACACTGATTCAACACATCATCATCTAAAACAAGGTGATAAAGCTGGTATTTATATCTGTCAGGGGACTGATTACAGATGATGGCAACAACCATCTCAAAAGGTATAATTCTCTGCCACAGTGTATATCAGTATTTTTCTTAATTATTTTTGACATTTTACCTATTACTCCAAGGACTTTCTCAGAGGGTGGAAATAAAGGGGAAAAATGGGTTTTGTGCCACAGATGAAGAAATACATCTTCTGTAAGTAATTCCCGGAAGAAATCTTGGAAATCTTATGGGGTCAGGAAAGAGGCAAGAAAGCAGCATTTGTCACCTTTGCTGAATTGGTCATCTAAACTTACAGTAACACTAAAGCTGAGTGACTTATCTGCCACCCCTTAGGGAGGAAGAAAAGTGAGGCTAAAGAAGTATAGAGAGGGGGAAAAGCACACTGTGAAGGTATATTCTAAAACAGTGCCTAAAGATTCTGATCTTTCAGCCACTTAGTGCCTATTTCCCTATAGCAGATGTGGACATCACTTCTGATTTTAGAGATCACACACAGCAAAAAATGGAGAAATGTACAGCTGAGGTTATGGCAAGAATAAAAGTTCACCAAGTTTAGGACAAGCAAATGTCTCAGAGTGGCTCACAAAGCATCCAGCTGAAGAGCAGTACAGATGCAAGAGAAATAGACAATGATCACCATCTACAGGGAATAATAAGGTGGGATGAGTGACAGGCAACCTACAAAACTAAAAGAAACCTTGAAAAAAGCATGTGAATAAGCTTGTTACAAGTCACTGCTTTTGACATGAGTTTGATGCAGGATGGACAACACTGCTACAAAAAGCAACTTGCCATATACCTCTAGAAAAATTTCAACCACAGTTGGCTGATCAGTTTAATGACACCATTATTAAACTCAAGATAGGTAAAGCAGCCTATAATAGACACAAACTTTCTATTTTATCTTAAAAACCTACGAACACTGCAGCCATTCCAGAGTAATACACAACTCATCACCTGGTTTCCAGCCTTGGAGCTGGTTTCTGTATAGAGTCTTCTCTCATCCTCTGAATCTTCCAACATCTCATGTTGATGACCCACCAGCATGAGCATGGTTAGCAAAACACAAGTTTTACATAGCTATTGGGCCTATTTTATCTTGCATTACACAAATACAAACAAAACTAACAGCACTCCATGGAAGCTTCTACGTGTGAAAACGGATCGTTAGGGATAACAGGGTTTGTAATATGGGCCACTTAAGACATGCCAAAACCATGTGAATTGTTCTGTATTTAACAGAAGGAAACATCTATCTTTCAGATATTTCCTTGTTATGTTAAGGTGGTTTGTCCTTAATTTATGCTCCATCGGAAATGAAAATGACTTTTTTCCTCTACATCTAGTGTTGGCTGCATGGTGGCCTGCCTTTAAGAAGGCATTTATTGCCTACCTCTCAGAGATAGTAGAGGAAGGGTGAGTGATTTTCATGCTCTGGCACTCATTGTAGGCTGTTTAATTTGTCAGGACTACTAGGCCATGGTTTTGTGCTTTGACAGGTTTTTGTTATTCCTGCTAATCCCATTTCTGTTGTGTAATGTGCGTGGCAGCATCTGGTGACAACAGAATACAACACCTAATTGTGAATGAATACAGCAAGCCCTGTTCTGCCACATTGCCTGTTGCACTATTTTTGCATTTTTATGGCTGAGGGTGGGCTTCCAGGAACTGCAAAGCAGACAGCCCATCATTGTAATCAAATTTGCCATTTGCATGTGTGTGTTCTCAGCAGCCTTCCTGTTTCTACAGCCCCCAGGATTCCCGAGTTTGGGTTTCTGGCTCCCTCTTCTGAATGGAGAGGATGATCTTAAGTATTTATTAAACAAGTTCTCTTTAACTATTAAGTCACAATGTGAAACTGATGGTTTTAAGTGCATTTGGGTCACTAGAAGGAGCAGTATGTGAGGAGAGCCAATGCAGTACCTGCACAGCTGTCACTGCCTTCACCCCTTGTATGGCTTAATTCACTTGCTGAGCACGAGGATCCAGCCTGTCCTGGTGCCTGGGGTTATTATTCTCCAGGTGCAGGACCCTGCATTTACCTTTGTTGAGTTTCAGATGCTTCCATTCTGCCCATCTCTCCAGCCTCTCAGGCTCCCTCTGAAGGGCTACACAGCCCTCTGGGTTATTGGCCACTCCTCCAAGCTTTGTGTCATCAGCAAACTTGCTGAGGAGGCATCTGGCCCTTCATCCAAGTCATTAATGGATAAGTTAAAGAGTACTGGGCCCAGTATTGAACCTTGGGGGACACCACTATTGACAGGCATCCAACTAGACCCTGTGGCAGTGATTAAAATCCTCTGGGATCTGCCACTCAGCCAGGTCTCAATCTGCCTCACTGTCCACTCATCCAGTGCACACTTCCACTGAGTTTGCCTGCACTGACATTGTCAGAGACAGCATCTAAAGCCTTGCTGAATTCAAGGTAGACAGCATCCTCTACTCTCCCCTCATCCACCCTGGAAGCTGTTCTATCGTAGAAGTCAATCAAGCTGGACAAGCAGGATTTACCTTCAGTGAACCCATGCTGACTATTCCCCATCACCTTCTTGCCATCCATGTGGATAGTGACAGCCTCCAGAATGGGACACTCCATAAACTTTCCAGGACTGATGTGAAGGTGACTGGGCAGTGGTTCCCTGGGTCCTCCTTCTTGCCCTTTTTGAGATGCAGGTGGCATTTGGTTTCTTCCAGTCCTCAGGCACCTCTCCTGATCGCCACGACCTTTCAAAGATGATTGTGAGGGGCCTTGCTATGCAAGGGTACAGCCCGTCAGGGCTCGTGGGCTTTTGGATCTCAAGTCTGCCTAGATGTTCTCTAACTCAATCCTCCTAGACCAAAGGACTTCACATATTTTCAGCTTAGATTCTTCTCAGCCACAAGCATTAGTATTGCAAAACAAGACTGACAAAATTCACTGCCCACATCAATCTTGCAAGAACTTTCAAAAGATTAATTAAAACAAAGCTCTAAACCTCAAGAGATCTGAAGTATATGAATCACAACATCAAACAGAAAAACTTTAAGGAGAGTGTTCAGAATTTTAAATTAAAGTACAGGCTTCAATTTTCTCCTGGTACCACTTGGTACAATTTTCCTCCCAGTAAACAACACAGCTCTACTGTATTTACCACAACAATATGGAACCAAAACACATAATCTGTTGGATGTAGAAACCAGAAAAGGTCTAGAGCTGGTATAAAATGCAACACATTACTCATAAATTTTTCTAACTTCTCTGTATTATAGGATGTCAAATTTACTAAGTTTTAAAAAGGTGGTCGAGCAACACAGTAAATATGAAGGCTGTTTCAGGACTGAAGCATGAGGCAGCATACAATCCACACATGAAAATAAGATCTTGTCTTATCCTTCCTCTTATCAGGTACCGTTCAATTCTAAACTGAGTTCTAAGAAAAATAGTTTAAAAGCAAAAATATTTATGTACGTTATGCATACAGAATAGACAACCAAGGGAGAAATGTTCCTCCTTATCAAAGACTTGTATTAAATGTATCCTTCTTCTAAGCATCTGTGGACAAGTTCCCTAGAAAAGATGCCTTTCATCAACTATGGGAGCTGTTATTCGTTATCATCATCTGTTTATAATCAATGAGAACAGTTGGATGCTCAGCAGTCTTGAAAATTGAACCAATTACTTAGGTCAGTAGTTTTTAACCTTTTTCTATTTGCGGACTCTTAAGCATTTTCCAGTGGATGTGAGGCACTGTTAGAAATTTTGCTCATGTAGATAGCTGTCACTTTCTTTGGCACTTACAACAAACTGTCTAGAATTTATCCTTTCCTTTTCATCTCCTTATGAATATATGCTCAGACTCTCAGCTGAAAAAACCCCAAACCACATCAGCTAAGTATACATATTTTTGGTTAATTAAAATCCATGCATTTTTAAGCACCTTGACAAAAACTATGCAAACAAAACTTTCTCAGTTTGAGTCTGTTATTTTGATTACAATCCAGGGGAGGTGCAGTTGTGCAGACATTCTCCACTGGCACAAGCAGTTGCTGCTCAGCTTCAGCCCTATGAAATGCTGCCTTTCCCTGGCTGCCAGGCACTGGCCTCCATCATGTGCCAGCACGTGTTTTCTTTTCTCATCAACGAGCTGTGCTGTAAGACCAGGTAGGGACAAACATCTTTAACTCTGAACTGCTACCAAAAGTACTCAAGTGACACAGTAACCCTTTACTTTTGTGCTACAACCCTCAAAAAACTTGTGAACATAGTTTTGAACAGAGAGTGAGGGAGAAGAGCAGACACAAGCAAGGGATGGCATGAGCACCCTCATTCAACCACAGCAGCACAAATTAAAATGTCCCAGATTTGACTTTGCATTCCCAAGCATGCATTATAGCCAAGCAGAAAGGCCTGGGGCTGCCTTGGGAAGCCTCTGACCGAAGTCTAACCACAGGTAGCTTCTGGAGTCCCACCAGAAGTTGCTTCCACCATCTCTGGTGAGCAGTCACAGCAGGAACTGCTTCTGGCACTCACACCACTTGTGAATATTGTTCTTCCCACACAGATCACTGTGTCAAAGGAGAGTCACTACAGCAAATCCAACCAAATCCAACAATCACACACTGACCAGAGATTTCTTTGTGAAATATTTCTGATGCCATTTTGCTATTTATTCTGTTATAGTTACTGGGATACACAGCAGTTACATATATTTGATCTGATCTCCATTAGATTGCTGTTCTGCAGATAAATGTGTACAGCCAGTGAGGAAAACATAGAAAGAGCCACATTAATCAGAGCAGGCTCTTAAGGCTCCAAAGCAACTCAGCTTCTACCCTCAGTTTAGGCAATGAAGCAGTGTACCCAGGTCAGCCCTGGAGACTTTGGTAATGCCTGATGCAAACGCTTTGGGAAATGCTCTCAACCAAAAACTGACAACATACTTTAAAAAAGTAACTGCTGAAAAGTTGCCTAAAATAAAGTTTTGGGAGGAGGTGAGACCCTCCCTGGTTTAATGGAAAAAAACTTTAGTCCTGACTACTGTATTTAAATTAAATCTATTTGCTTTTTGCACAGTTCGAATAGATGCTTTTTAATTATTGCTAATTGTTTAAGATATTGTTGTATCCCCCTGAAGATTTAAACTGAATAAATTTAATTCCTTTAAAATATCCTTCAGCTACAGGCAATAAAGTAAGAAGCCCCATAGGTATGGCAGTAAAAATAACCATAAAGGCATAAGAATTTAAATGAGGAGAGCATGGAATACTTCCCACTAGACAAAAAAAAAAAAAAAAAAGAGTAAAGAGAAAGAAAAGAAAAGAAAGAAAGAAGGGCGGGGGGGGGAAAGCTATGTGTTTTGGAGACACAAGAACCAAACCATGAAACACACAGTTGAAACATTTAGGATGACTATGAAAAAGGTCTATGTTCACTTGTTAAAGGAATGTGCTAAGGCAGACTAAAGCATATGAATGGCCCTTTCACAGGTCACAGATTCTATTCAGTTGTTGGACATTGTTATTATCCGACAGAAATAGATGGGCCTAATTAATATTCTGGACATACCTGAGAGAACATTCTTAAGGAAATCATCCTATGGTGGTTTGGGTTTGTTGTGTTTTGGGGGTTTTGTTTTTTGTTGAGTTTTCTCTATGTTTTTTGGTTTTGTTTTTAACAAACAGGAAATGTTACAAGTAGCATCTGGTTAAAAAACTGTGAGGATAATTTTGGTGTTAAAAGTTTAATAAAGAGTCTACTTCTGAATATACTTGTTTATGCAAAGACTTGGATTTTTTTTTATATTAGTAAACAGTTTTGCTATGTAGATTAAAGCTGAACTGCACAGTCATTTTGCAAGCAATTATATTCTTGGCACTTTTCTGAACATAATATAACAATTACCACAGCAACTGCATTTTATCAGAGCACTCCAAGCATGCAGCAGGTTAATATCAGTTTTCAGCTACTTCAGATAATATTTCTAAGATGCTAATGTTAGGCAGTTTCAAATGAGCAAACAGCTTCTGATATGAACTGAGCTCTGGTCTTTTAAGATAATGTGGTTATATAGGCCCCAATCTTATAAGTAGTGGGACTACTGTCCCCCTTATAAATTACTGTTAAACTTGATGGGACTCTGTGCAAACAAACCCAAATGCAGGGCCAGTTTCATGGCAAGAAAGATAGACTGATTGAAAGGTCAACTTTCCAAAGAGCATAACATGCTGCACAACTGGGTTGGGATCTCAGTGCTCCCACTGCCTGATGTGGGACAAGCTGCCCCCTTGTACAGCTTCTCCATTTACCCCAAAACCTTTCCAAGAATCAGCTACTCACTGAGTGTCCTGATACTATCCACTGCCCTAAAATGATTTTGTTATTAGTCCAATCTACACTGAATTTTAATGATACGCGGTTTGGTTTCAGCTGTTTGACTCCTGCTGAAAAATTCCCAAAAGAATAACGTCTTTTTTGTGTCCTGGTTCCCCTCACTGCTAATCCTCGTGACAGTTTTGCTGTTGACTTTACAGAGAGCAGAAGTAGGCCCCAAAAATGTATGATCCTCCAAAGTCATCCAAGACGTATCACTGCATTTTGAATTCAGGACACTGCTTCAGTACTGTGAATTGTTGTTCTCATCCTAAATGTCTGGATGGAATATAAATATAGATAAAAGTAGATACTAATTATCACATCTATTCTCAAGGCATGCGTGGAGGGACGCTATAAAGAGGAGGGGAAGTTTGTGGGTTACTCCCACACATAAATCCTCTATGTGTCAATGGCTGAATAGACACTACTTTAGTCTATTGTGCAAAGCTGTTTTATAACAACAGTAAGCTGAAACAGAGAAGAAACTATACTAGAAAGGCAAATATCAAAATACATCACTACTAAAATGCCTACAGGTAATCAAGTAGTTCTGTAGTACATCCAGAAACAAGAGTCAAGCTTTTTGTACTCAAACCTTAATATGGCATATGTGGAAAAAAAATCCCATTGAAATAAATAGACCTATTCATTTCAGAGACAGTGAAAAAGAGACGAACTTTCTTTGCCTCGCCACTTTAGAGCCCCTTGATAGCATTTTCCTTTTTTATTGTCTTTTAGATATAGATGCCCCTCTGCTTAAGTATCACCAAAGCTACTAGTAACAAATACCTAAATATATAACAGATGCATAAGTGCATCTTGGGATAAATACATTATGGACAATTAACTGTCATCATACCCCTCAATTACATTTTCACCCGCTCCTGTAGTGTACACCTGTGGCTTGTTAGTACTGCAATAAGTGTTGGAAAGCAACTCTAAGGTTCAAAGGTAGCGCTGCTAAAATCTGTTTTCCTCTTTTTTCTTAAATGTGTATTATATAAATGTGAACACAGAGAAACAAACACAAGAAAAAAGAACAGTACCTTTTTGTTTACTGGCTGACACTGTTGATCTAGTGAAAATTTTTCACTTTGCTGTTCCATCACACAGGAAAGACCATTTGCATGGAATATTGGGCCTGATTCTGAATTCAGAGCAGTGTAGAAATCTAGTAATCTCTGTAGTAATCTCTGAATAATGTAAAAATTAACCCAGAGAAACAGCAATCAAAATTCACTTTAGCACCATTTTCAACATTATTTTAAATGCCACTTTCTCATCTGTGAGGCAATAAGGGCCACAAACACAATTTGATAATATTTTGTAATGCACATTGCTTTCAGTAAAATGTAAAAGAAATTGTTAGAAGCATAATTAAAACTGGTACATAGCTAGGTTACATTACAATCAAGTCTGCAAGTTTGCAAAATGGATATTTTTACAAGTTAAAGTAACTATTGGATATCCTTACTATAACCATACTTAGATCCATAATAGCTCCTGGAAAGATTATTTATTATTAAACCTGTAAGTGGCATAATTCAGTAAGCTTTGTATATGACATTGATAGATTGCCTGTAAAGAAAAATATTAAACAAAAATATTCCGTACAAATGGTCTTATAATTGTAGCTGAAGGCAAATTCAGCACAGAAATACCTCTCTCAGTTCATATCCCAATGTCATTAACACATTTCTGTGGCTTCTATATTTGTTTATGTACCCATAAGGTAAATCAGCTGAGAAAAGCTAACCTTGCCCCCATTGATTCAGATACAGTAAGATGTTTACCTACTCACCAATACATTTTAGCAGAGCTTCTTAATACTTTCCTTTTTCCTTTTGGCAATAGATAGTATTTTTTTCAAGTCTTCCCATAACTTTTTCTCAGATCATTTGTATACGTAAAAGTCAGTAACTTTTTCCGTATAACGAACAGTGGTGCCAGATGACACCTCTACAGCTTTTTGACAGCTTCCTTTAATTATACTGTTTTTTCTTTGCTTGTCTTTTAAAAATTCTGTGAAGGTGAGCTGAAGGACACGACACCCAGGTATTCACAGATAGCATTCAAGAGCTGCATTTTGTTCTACGTCCCCTGTGACTTACCTGAGAGACACTGAGAGACACTGAGAGGCTGGAAGTTGGCCTGCAGAATTAATGAAGAATATTGCAGGTCCTTATTTATAGGCAAGAATTAAATATGCCTGGTTTGACCAACAGTGACTAAGGGATTACCAAGAGCAGCATTTTGACGTGTTCAACAGCCTTTTGAAGAACTGGGTTAGCTAAAAAATGATAACACTGATTGGCCAGCCAGCATAAGCTGTGATGCGTTATATCATCTTACTTTGCTAAATCCATGGTCTCAAAAGAGTTTAATCACAGTTGCATGACACAAAGCCAATGCTTTGCAATGACTGTCAGCTAATTTGCTATCACATATGAACAAAATATCATTAAGTGGACCATAGAAAGAACAAGAGAAGAGACATAAACACAAATATTTGAAAACTGTTAGCATTAGCTATGGGGAAAATACTTAGCAGAAACAGGAGAGGAAATACTTGTTAAATTGAGAAAAACCTTTCTGATACATGCTGTGTGCAAATCCTCTGATGTTTGGGTGCTTCATTGCATGTCTGAAAAGTCTAGAGATGATCAAACAGCAGAAAAATAATCCTGCATGATTCAGGAACTGGACAGGATGATCTAATAGGACACTCATTTCTAGCAATTTTTCCTTGGAAGTATTACTATTTTTGCTAAAAAGCTGGCACCATTAAAAACAGTAATAAAACCCCCTTTCTTTCCCGTGTCACGATTTGGGGTTTTTTTTTAATTTTTATAATTAAGAACTTAATCAAAAAACATCTTTAGGATTTTAACTTCTTAAATGATGATAGGAAACACCCTATTTTCTATTGTCTAAGCAGTTTCATTGACTAGCCAGGGAAAAATTAGTATCAGTAGCATTTACACTGTTCTATAAATGGCCTGAGCAAAATCTCATAACAAATCCGCAGTGTAGTCGGAACTCATCTGTTCTTTGCACTTCCTACTCTGCAGATGAGACAGTCTCAAAAGACTGGGTAGGCTGAAGACTGGTTGGACAACTCTATAAGTGAAGTCTCAAGACTCTTGTCATTCTAGCTGTCTAAATTACTTAAACAGGACTCAGAGGGATTTAAAGGGGAGAAACGACATGACAAACAATTATATTCTAACACACTATTTATAACAATGCCCTTTCAGATTATTGTTCCACTCAGACTGACACATTACTGTAATCCCAGGGATGAATCAAGGGACTTAGAGTTAGATCGTGCACAGCTTGTAGGCATAAAAAAATACGAATAAAGAACTGACATTCAGGAAATATAGAGCGACTCAAGGATAAATTCTGCTGGGATGAGTTTAATTTATCAATGTCAATAACAACGGTGAACACATCGCAAGAATACATGCATATTAATTGAAAATAACTCAGATTAAATCACTGCAGTTTGACATTTTGAGATAGGCACTTTATCTTTTCAAGAAAGAGAGCACTATAAAATCTTTAATCTGAAAACACATCTTAATTGCGTGTTATCACCTCCTAATTGCTTCTATATTATATTAAACATTTTGCTAATTACTAGCCTGATCATGGTGTAAATAGCTTGAGGCTAGAGCTCATAACCAGCTGAAGACAACTGGGCACAATGAGGGCCACAAAGAAGTTTATCACTTCGGTGTATTATCGCGGACTTCCATCATTATCAGTGTCTATCACTCTTTATCTCTGCTTCCCCTGTGAGATAAAGAAGAGAGACAATAATGTAGATCAGAGGTTGGGTTGCATTTCAGTTAATCCATCTATTTCTAGCTCTAGATTTCTAATATTCCCTGGGGACAAAAGTTGTCTGCCTACTGCTGTCACTAATCTGCTGCTGGAAGACTGAGGCCAGAATGCTATTTGCTGTACCACGAGCCCGGGTAATGGAGGTGCTCCCGGACAGCTGGAAGTGCGCGCTGCGCCCCAATCCAAAGGACATGGATGAAATACGTTGCTGTGAGCAATCTACCCACTTAGCTTCAGACACCGGGTAATACACAGATGATACATGGGGAGGCTCTGAGGCAGCAGCTTGTGAATTCATCAGGAAAGAAAATTATTTATAAATAGGCAATGAAAATGCTCATACAAAACTGCCAGGTGACCCAGCAATGCAAGCAGTCACTGGGGCAGCAAGTAATCATTAGGTACAGTGTTTGTTTAAACAATTACTGTTATATGAAATGAGCTGACCAACACATAATTGTTAGGAGCTTTTTGAAAGAAAAAAAAACCTGTCCAACATCACATTCAAGAATTAAGAGGCTTTTGGGGTTCCAAACGGCAAGGTAAAACATATCTTTGAAAAAAATTACTTGCATTTCTCAAAGAAAGCAACCTTAAGTAGGAATAAATCATCACAATGGTAAACAGCTTTTCTCACTGTCCCCTTGGCAGAACATAATTCTAGGCAGTGCAAGGAGGATGTGACGATGTGCAGCCCATTAATTTTGCTCTCTGTGTTTAAAACTAGACTTTGACTACATCTACTTTGTCAGGGCCTGTTGTAAGATCTCAGAGGTGCAAGTTCATCTCTGTTAATAAAAGCTTACATTTTGTCTGTGGCTACAACAAAGATTTACGCCTTGAGCTTCATTTACTAGATGGATAAACCTCACAGCTTTCACTGATTAGAAAGTTTAGAAGTCAGGCAGGAAGAAAGCAGACTGAAAATGAGGGAATATGAAGTATGGATGAATTTAGGCCTGAGTTATAAGGTGCAAAAGCAAAACATTCTCAGTTCCAAACAGTTTTTTTATTGGAAGACCATATTTAATGAAATTGTACATAGTTATTTAATCAGAAAGTAATGCTCAAATCTGAAGAGATTTTCTACCCTCCCCACAGAAAGGGAAGCTTTATTGATGGGGTATGTGACACTTTCTCCAGCGAGACAAGAGGTGCTGTCTCTGCTTCACCCTTTACCTTCCAGATTCCCCTGCTCACACCTCCTGGAATCAGCTATTGTTTTTTTTTTCCTTTCCCGCTCCAAGGATGATATCACTCTCTCTTTGCCTAGCTTTCTATTTTTCAGAAGCAACATAAAATAAATTAGAGAAGTGTATGGTGTCCCTGTCCCTGGCTAAGGGGTTGGAACTAGATAATCTTTAAGATTCTTTCTAACCTAAACTATTTATGATTCTATGAAATAGGAAGTGCTAACTGCAGCCCTTTGCACCACCTGTGTCCCCCTGGTACTTGCTGCTGCAGGTGCTGCTCACCTCCCAGGGTCTGTCCCTCTCCTCCCCTGTGCCTCTTGCATCTCCTTAGCTGTCCCATCTCTGCACTGCTCTCCTGCAGCAGCACGATGGATCACTTCAGTGACTTCAGCTTCAGCATGACATTGACAGGGATTCCAGGGCTCTGAAAGACTTTATGTCAAAGCTTGAGAAACTAGGGTCCTCATTTAAAAAAAAAAAAAAGAAGATTGAAATACAGCACAGCTATCCTGAAGGAAGCAATGATGCACAGCTGTTTTACTGCCTGGTAAAGGTAAGATATTTTAGGGAATACATTCTGTCTTTTAATGAGCTGAAAGCAGAAGGCTCTGGATTTATCTCAGCTGCCAGGAGCCTCTCACTCTTTCAGGTTCCCATTATCTTTCTCTATTTCCATCTTTCTTTGTTTCTAGGCTGTGTGTATTTAAAGTGCCTCGGCCTTTCTCTTCAAGTCCTAAGCAGTTTTTATACGTGCCTGTGTTCTCCTCAAGAATTCCTTCATTTGCCATCTCCACTTTGTCTTATGGCTATGGGAAAGTGATGCTGGATTCTTGTCTTCCTTTGCATCCCAAGTGAGGAGAGGGAGACATTTCCCAGTGGGATAAATATTCTGCCATGACAGCTTGGTGCAAGCCTGTGCCCCCTATGTGGTGGTAAGTGGTTCAAGAGTACCTCGTACACACAGGGATGCACACAGCCCAAAGGAAAGGCTGTACCACACAAGACACAACTCTTCCAAGGGCTCATTTCTGCAGATGTATTTTAAGCCCATGCTACAGATGAATTTTATGATATTTGCTTGTTTGTGTTTTCTCCTCTGCGTTAGCGTATATTATCTCCACAGACACTAATTCTTGATATAAATGATGCTAAGCAGTAAAGTATGGTCCATTAACTTGATTTTTAAAAGTATCTAAAATTTACGCAGTGATTTAAATAATAATATAAATTATATTAAGTATGTGCAGCAGCAGAGGGTACGGCCTCCTAAACAGAATGAATTTCTCCTTGGAGAGCACTGATTAGTTCATTTTTCCTAATGAATCTTTCGTTATAGTCAGAAGTTCCTTTTTTTCCCCCTCACTGTCTCACTTATGAAGCATGCATATGTATATATGTATGTTCCATTTATATATTTGATAGCTAGATTAAGTAGTATCCTACTTCACCTCCAGAAAGGGCACAGCACTTCTCAAGGAGGCAGCTGCATTTCTTAGGTGAGGGAAACTGAGGCCAAGGCATCTCACCCACAGGTCCTTGACCTCTTTAACCCGTGGGACAGCCACTTCAAAGCATGAAATTCATGGCTAAAATCCACTCTGCAGAAAAGTGGATGAATACTGCTGCTTCTCTCAGCAAAATTTATTGTTGAGGCCAATTAGAGAGTGTTACCTGTTAAGAATGATGCAGTTACTATTGCTTCTGTCCTGCCAAAAAAGTGCAGCAGATGGTTTTGCCCTGCCTCCTCCAGTGCCCAGCAATGCCCCCATGCTTCAGCTCCCCCCTAACTCTGTGAATTCACACCGCTCTTCCCTAGGGCAGGGTGAAGGAGAGAGAGAAGTCCCCCCATTCCCTCAGAAGTGCCTCACATGCTCCTGGAAGACAGGCTGCCATCTGGCCTAATGAGCTTTGGAACAAACTGCTTTTAAGACAACTTTCCTTTACCTGCAGTGACGCTCCTTTGGCGGTTGTTTAGCAGCACCCCGGTCATTTAGGCTGTAGTTTAAGATGCATCACAGTTGTTGGTTTTTTCCCCTAGAAATATCAGTGTAGGTAGTGCTTTCCAATAAGTGGACATTAATTCATGCTGAATTACAGTGGGATTCCCAAGAAACTACATATGAATACTGAAAGAAATCATTATGATTAATGATATAATTTATATGTGCATGTTGATGAAAGAATCATAATCTAGAGTAAATTAGTAGAGATTTATGTACTAATAATTTTGTTGTGCTCTAAGGTCCAGATGAAAACCAACTAAGTGATGTTGTATTGACAGCACTTCATATTAGCATATCTTAAAGGGATAGTATAACAGTATCAAACAAGCAATTTCTAATGCATATTAACTCCACTTCACTTCCCCTCCCCCCTCAATCGATATTTATGGCATTGATAGGAATAGGGTTTCATCCCTTTTATCTTCAGCTATGTGCCAAAGCGTCGACGTGGATGAGATGACTGAAAATATTTAAACAGAAACAAAGGACTTTTAAGAGACAAGGGTAAATGAACTGACCTGATCCATCCACGTGCTCCTGAGCGCATGAAGGCCATGTGGCTGCATTCAGGGAAGAGGAATTCCATGCCTTCCAGGACAGCTGGTGCAGCTCTCCCTAGGGCCCCTGGTGCCCCGGGTCAGCAGCACCCCACACACCCGCGGGCACCCCACGTGCTGCAGACTTGGCACCTCCCCATGCACAGCACAGCCTTCATTATCCCAAATGCAGCCTTTATTGCTCACTGCACACAATGCAGCCATGGCACTGGGGAGAACAGAGGCCATGGAGTGAATTCATATTTGGTTTCCACACAGGAAAACACCGGGAGAAGCATCTGTTTTATTGGCAATCTTTTTTCAAGTGCTTATTGCAGAAGCTGGAGCACACCTGAAGCTCAGGGTAGCGTGGGCCTTTTCAAAACTCTGTGTGGCAGAGGCCATGCACCAATGTCACAAGGTCACCTTGTGGGGTTTGAAATGCCAGCTGATGGTAAACATGTAAAACAAAGTGCATTACTTGGTAATCTAAAGAGGTGGTTGTGAATTGTTGTACATTAATCACTACAGCAAATGTTTATAAAATGCATCTCTGAATAATCAATAACTGATCTAGCCTCTGAAATTCTTATGGAAAATAAGAAGAGGAATGTGGATGAAATTGTCTATTCCAATTTATTTTTTAAAAACAAGGATAGATCACTGATCTAGAGAAATCAGCAACATTTTTTTTCTAGGGTGCTCTTAGTACAAAATACTAATTTTCAAAAAGCTGTTTTTAAAGAACTGGTATAATCTAGTCAAAACAGTCGTATGTTTTTCTAACAAGCTACTTTATCAATCTACAGCAACTCAGATAGAACTCCTCCCCAAGCAGTTTAGAGCTTAAACTGTTTGCAATTTCCAAGAAGAAAACATCCCCTGAGCTACGTGTCCGAGGCTGTAGTGATATGATCTAACAGCAGCACTACTACTGTACAATAGTAATTTAAACAAGATCAAGAATATTTCTTCCTGTATCTTCCTTTTTAAGTTAGGTATTCTAACTTTTTGCTGCTGGGGACATACTTTTTTGTCAGCACAAAACTGAATAGCAGAGACAATGTTCAAATTTTATGCAAACTTGGATATATTTGTTTGTAACAAAGACTTTTGGAGGAATTAATTCTCTTCTACAGGGAACCCATGTCAATTTACGAAGGAGAAACTACTAACTATAATATTCCTGATAAAAAACAGTGCCTTTGCATTTTACCTAGCTATGGAACCTATAGCACCAGACACCATGTGGAATATCTAACTAATTTTTAAAATCCTCACTTAAACCTTAATTCAAGGCAAAGACCTCTTGATCTTACAAAAGGCATTATTGCTGGAGATTAAACTGCTTGATGCTATGTATTGTTCTAGCTGTAGTCAAGAGGGAATATTAATTGAGATGTTCCATGGATTACAGTGTGTATTCCACAGTGGTTCACATGTTTCCTGGTGGTCTTTCCAACAGGAATAGCACAAATGAGGGGAGTAAGACAGATCATTTGGAACCTTAGTTGTTAAGCCATTGTTCTGTTGTGCACAAAAGGTAATGCTTGGTTGATTTGCTTTATTTCTGAGCTGTTCTGATTTT
This sequence comes from Nicator chloris, assembly GCA_013400495.1. Lineage (NCBI taxonomy): Eukaryota > Metazoa > Chordata > Aves > Passeriformes > Pycnonotidae > Nicator > Nicator chloris. The sequence continues at coordinate 45,914 of WAAE01005446.1, read as the reverse complement.
TTCCCTGTGCACCTAATCTCTGGCACTTCCTCTGTGAGTCATCAGCAGCTGGACCCAGTGAAGCCACAGGAACTAGCTCCTGGTAAAGAGCTCTAATGGTGCTATTACTCAAGTTCAATTCTCTTTAAGCCTGGTAAAGAAGCATCATGAGTCATATGGTACAGACAAGAGTTCTTTTGCATTTGCTTCTTTAGGAAAATCAAAACCCATGCCTTGCTTTTTGAGAGTGATTACAATGGGTGTCTCTTATACCTATGTCACTCTGCCTGTCCTTTGCAGGAAGGATGAAGTGTCACTTTCTTTTCAAGTCCTCATTATTTTTTCTTGCACTTACCAGTTGCGCTGCCTATAATTTAAAAGCAAGATCTTAAAAATAAAACAAAACAAAAATTCCCCACCGTTTAGCTCTGTCCTTTCTGCTCATTTTCACTGCACAGAAGTGCAATGTGGTTCACACCTCCATTCAGCTGATTTGATTAGTTGTTGCTGCCATACACCTGCTGCTGTCACTGCAGTAGTCTGTATTTGTGGCAAACATTCCTGCTGTCTGACAGAACAGGTGGATATTGTATAGGAGATTGAAAGGAATGGATGAATGGTAATTGTTCTGAATCCCTGCTTACACAAACTCAGCAAAAGTTGGTCTATAAAATGAGCCTCGTGGTTTGCCTGGAGTAAATAGAGTGGTCAGGTATCTCATTTTAAACTAAAGCCAAATTTTTAACTGTAGAAGAGAATAACCTCCTCAGATGAACTTTACAGTGAGATGGCTGGAAAGATTTTATAACCTTTGTTCATTTCTGATACTCAGGCATTTCTATACAAGACAATTTGAAGACTTCAGTGAGCTCTGGGGGATCTCTTTGACTCTTGGTAGGAGTTCCTTTCCTCTCCTTCAATTAAAACAAGTCATTCTTAACATTTAAAAATGGTCCTTATTAAAAGAATGTCTCAGTTATTATCCTCTCAGACTAGCGTTTTGCCTTCTGATGAAGGCTTGCGTGCTGGTTGAAGGAGGTTTACTTGAATTGTAATGCAGTGCTGCTCAGGGATGGATGGTCTGTGACAGTCTGTAACACTGGGCAGCAGGAAAAGAAATGGAGTTTATTGTTCTGCTTATTGAACAGACTGAACTCCGTGGTAGACAGCAAAGATCCTCTTGCAAACTGGACAGGCACCTCTGAGCATACAGGTCTTTGAGTTATTCTTTAAACATGAAACAGGGAAGACCCTAAAATCCAACATGCTTTCCAAATCAGAAGTGTTTCAGTGAAAAACCAAGGGTCAGTGCAAGTAGCATTTAATGGGTGGGGAGAAATGGAGAGACCAAATACAGAAAATATGAAACCTCCCAAAGAGAGGTAAAACGACACTGTAGCCTCTAAATCAGATAGTTTGTTTATTAGCACAGTTGCATTTTAATGGATTAAGAGCTTCAATACAGCACTCCCAAGTTGCAATCCACATACCACAAGTGATATGCAAGGATCTGCCCCTGACATGTGAGCCCGTGCAGGGCTGCAGGCTGAGGCTGCTGTCACCACGGCTCTGGTGGCAGCATTTGGCAAGAAGAAGTTTGAAAATTGTAGTCCTGGCGACTGAACAGTTTTCCTTTTCATTCAAGATAATTTTTAGGCAAATAGTGTGCCTCATCTAAAGCACACACATTATTCCTCCAGTTTGAACTAAACCAAATATTTTGATGTTTTCATACAATAAATGTCATCCAAATAGCAACTTGGCAGCAGTGACAAGATTTAAAATTGTTTACTTCTGCCTATGTCTCCAGCTAGTTATTAAATTCGTAGCAGATTGTAAATCATGGTTCTGTAGAAGAAAAATCCAACAAATATTTGAAGACAATATTGTGTATATTTTTAATGTGCACTTTTTTCAAATATGCACATCTGTACTGCTGTGTGATGGAAGAATGTATTTTTCTAAAGGCAGGAAAGAAATATAATGAGAGAAAATTTTAGACAGACTGTGATTCAACATTTTGAAAGTTTCCATGAAGTTTTATGGCATCTATCTCAGATGAATAATTAATTAAAATATGTTCATGTGCTACCTCTAGAATGATTAACTTCAGGTTTTACCTTTTATCTATACAGCCCACATTAGTGTTTTGGAATCATGCTACAGATGATTTTTCAGCTCCCAGGTACATAAGAGGATAGGATGGAACCAAACAGCTTTCAGTTTTCAACCAGTTCTAACAGATGTACTTGATTTATGGTAGAAGCTACTTTCATATTCTTAAAAATGTTGTAAACAATTTGCAGCTGCTTGATTTTTTGATGCCATCATAAATATTCATGATCATTTTCCAAGATCTACAAAGATAAGGTGACCTTAGACAAAAAAAATCAGACTTGGGTGGTACAGAGTGTTAAGTCATTGCTTTCCACCTTTCTAAGTATTATAGAGACAGCTGCAAAGCCTGTACTAGACGTCACATGCAGGGCTTCTGCGAAATGTTTTTCAATGTATTTTAAGCAGAACTGATGAAAAGCCACTGCAGTAAAGCCATGCTAGCAGAGAGTCTGATAACACAGTCTGGCATAAACATAGTGGCCTGACAAGAAGTCAGTGGGTGTGTAATCAATAACTCTGAACATGACTTTTAATCACCTTAGTAAACATTTTTCAGCATGTCATAGCATAGTTCTCTGGCCATCAGAATGGAAGGGAAAGGGAATGACTGCTGGAAAATGGATGGAGGTACGGAAAAAAAAAAGCAAAACTGGCAAAGCTGTTTGAAAACCTGTTAATTGTTCAGCAAATAAAAATGACACTAAAGCAGAGAAAAAATACTGTACATAACTAACATTTTACTCACCCCTCAACAAACTTCTCTCTGCTATGCTGCTTGAGATTTTCTTCAGCATTTTCACACACTACCTAAAACAGGTATGTTTGTGTTTCAGGTGAAATTTTTACATTTTTTTAAACTAATAGTAGAATATATATGGAGACAGTAATTGCATCAGTGCCACAAGCCAGTCAGATAAGCCAGGGATGGGAAGGTAGGGGGTCCTGACTAAAATGAGATGTAAGAAAAGATTTGAGAAGGTGAAATAATTCCACTCAAGAAGATGCAGGATTTTGAGGTGGTTGATCTTCAGTGGCATAAATTTCTTAAAGTGATGCTGAATTACATCAGCTTGCCTTAAACACTTGGGTTATCTGATATGTAATTTAAGCATGTCCTATGTGACTCAGATTTTTAATGATACAGTTCAGTGAGTAATGACTAAAAATGACACATCAGTGGCAAAACCCCAAGATTTGTCCCAAAATTCATAGCACACATTTCCTACTAACACAATGCATCCACAACACACCTTTTTCCTGGAGTATTCACAAGGTTTAAATAAATTACAGGTAATATTTTCTTAAGTACACATATGATTTAGAAATCCATGCCCCATTTTTTAAATTGAAGGAAAATGTTTAAAGTGATTTCAAAGGGATTGAGGTGATGCAACACTATAAAACGAATCCTACTAGGCTCCTCTTACATTCAGTGTTTGACCATAGATGCTTAGATGTCCCTTTGAAGGTCAGTGAGATGTAATGTACTAAGCATCCAAGCTGCTTTCAGAACTGTGAATTATATACCTAACATAAGTAATTTTGAAAACGAGATCTAGCAGAGTCCCATGGACACGGTGGGTTCAGTAAGGGTACAGAAAGACTCACCTGGAAGTCTTAACAGCTTTAGGAACCTTTGAAAAAATCCCATATTCTTCATGTATCATTCATCATCAGATGTAAACTGAGTACAGTCCTATGAACAGAAGAACAATATGAGTTATCTGGGTTTTAATGTTTATTCCCAAATTAGCATGCAGTCTGAAAGAAAAGATAAGAAAAATCCAAATAATTTCAGAATAATTCCCGCATACTCAGAGATGTCACTGTCATATGGCTGACTCAGAACTGAGCAGCACAGTGAAAACTGCACCACAACCAACTCCACAAACCTCATCACTGCTGCTTTCAGGTGTCAGAAAACTTGTATTGAGTCTAATGCCAAAACATTCACTCCAAAAAAAGAAATTAAGGATCATCTACTAAGAAGAATCAAAACAAGGTTATATTTTGATGTATTTCTATATTTTTTTCTGATATGAAGACTTTTAAGAGAAGACATATGAGTTATACATCCAACTGATTAATCATCTTTATAGGATGCAATACCCCAACATGAAAAGCCTAAATTTCTTTTTTCTCTCTGTGATTTTAATAAAACTTTTGTTATGCCTATAAGGCCCGCAGAACTGCTGCAGTAAATTAAGGAAACATATTTTCCAATTCAAATTTTGACCGTGGATATGGGAATTTTTCAAGATAGTGAACACTATGTAGACAACAGAATGATCTAAAGAAAGTATTCAGTATTGGTAGAAAACGGAGCAGCATCTCTGCTTGATTTTCCATGCAAATATTAGTCAGTCAGCCTTATCCATCTGAGGATGCTCAGAACCTTATTTGTTAATGCTTCCTTTACCAGGCAGCACAAGGCACTTGGGCAGATATGTGGTCACTATGAAACCACGCACAAGCACCTTCATGATTTTTCCCCTTAAGAACCTAAACCATACTTCTATGAAGGCTACTTTTGAAGCACAGAGAGGGATTTTATTTTAAAATTAAAAAAAAAAAAAATTCAAGCCTGATTCACAGCAAGTCACATCCTTTCTACATTTCACAGACATGACATATCATTAGGAAGTGGTGCTACTCTTGGTTACATTGGCATGTCATGTTGCATTAGAAAACATGATGTGCTGACATAACCATGCAAGACCCTTATCTAAATGACAAATTAAATCCTGGCAGTTAAGAAAGAAGCACATTTAGATCTCAATACACATATTCTGCATATATCATAATCTGCACAAGCAAAGTGTAAAAGATTGGAAAAAACCCACAAAGGAAATAGTCAATTATGAAGTTAAATCACGCGTCATTCAGCATTCATCCAAATTCACATCTCAGTCTGTCCTTACATACACACATAATAGTGAGCACAGTCCCTAACTGATCATGTATGCAAAATAACCCCTCAAAAACATATAAATAATTGTTTTTAAATACTAGAAGAAAACAGAATCACTTTTTATTACCTCCATAGCTGTTACAGTTGATCTTTATATTTCATTCTTTCTCAACTTTTGGTGTGCGTTAACATCTGGGACTCATCACGCTATCCGGCATTTCAACAAAGATGATGTCACTGGTGCCAAATACTTTGACGAACATGGCTACTGCATAAATCTGAAGAACAGAAAAACCAGACAATTATGCTTATGATTAGAGACAAAATGAGTTGTTTGTACCATGAGTTTAAGTATGTTAAACACAGACTTGCTTCCCAGAAGGAAGACATTGACTGAAAACTGTAAAAGCAAGTAATTCTTTTTTTCCTCTTTGAGAATCTGGAGGAGCTTTTGATCTTCCAGTGTCCATTACAACCTTGGGGAAGGTTAAGTTAACCCTTTGAACAAACATTCCTGTCAGCATCCAATGCACACAAAGTAACTTAATCACCAGCTAAATTGAATTCAAACTGCTCTAGAGAACATGAACTGACATAACTCAGCTCTGATGACAAGGAAATGAAAAGGGCTGACTTTGCTGCCGAGATGCACTGAGGGGCCCAAACCCTTGGTTCCAGCTTTGGGGACACCAGGCGCTGTGACTTCATTGTGCAGAGATGTTGGTGCAGAGATGGCCGAGGTGCAAGGTGTGTGCTGTGCTGCAGACCCACGACTGAGACCTTCCCTTGCAGTGCTGCTTGGAGGGCAGCACAGGACGGGGGACAACTCTGGGCAAGTCTGTCCTTTCCCACCCTGCTGAAGGAGCAGAGCTGACAGCTGCAGAAAGTGCTTCAAGTGCAGTCCCTTCTCCCTCCTTTGGAGGATGAATTTCTTTCTCACACTTTTCTTCGCATGTACCCATCTGAAGCCCAGCAGAGCTTTTCAAGAACTGTTTTGTTAAAGATATAATTCAAAAGGGAATTATTCAATTTAGTATTGACCAAGAATCTTGACCCACCAAGAATTCATAAAAGCAGCACGACTTTACCAGTCTGACAGGGCAGGGATGCAGAAGACTTCAAGGACACAGGTTTATGAAGCAGAACAGCACTACAAGCTCTGCATTCCTCTGCTGCCAGCGTGTACCTACTGTTACAGGAGTTGTGATCAGTGGCTTCTCCAAAAAGAATGTAAACAAAAGGGGATGATTAAAGGATTAAACACAGATGCACAAGTTCTTGTTATCAGGCCTCAACCTGGCACTGCAGCATTTCCAAGGGGTGATAATTGCATGGGGAATTTCTGTGACATAGACACTAATTCACATTACAGCCAGTTTAATCATGTAACCTCCAAACAACTGCAAGCAATATGGGATGTACATAGCAAGGTATGTTTACTGCCCAAACAGACAACGATCTTGGCTGAGACTTATCAGTCTCTAAACAGAAAGTAAGATATTCAACAGGAAGATGTATTTCAGCTATCATACATAAGGAAAGATGAGACTCTAGATTATATATAAAATGGAAAATAACCAAAACAACACAGCAAAGGTGTCAGACAAGGATTTGAGTCTTTTAATCACACTGCTAGTAGAATTCAAATAAAATTAAGTCACCCGTCATTTATTATGCCAGAGTGCAAGTTCAAATATTAAGCTGAAGAATTATTAACTCAGCTTTCAGCTGGCTCCAAAAGCTTTCATCTGCACTTGATATTGGTGAATACTTTCGCACCAGCTACTATTACTTTCAGCCCTCGGGTATAACATCTTGCACACAGAAGTAGCAGGAACACATGGATATTTTTTCCCACACACAGGAATATTAGCCCTGATAAAAGTACAATATCTCTTTATGCTTAACTGTGCCAGTATTTCCCTTTTGCTTTCTACCACATGCCTTTGTGTAAAATCTCTGATAAAACTAAAAGGAGAAGGAGCTTTATAAAATAGAATAATCCTACCGGACATGCAATCAATTAACTGAAACATGGAGATGGATATTTTCTGAAAGCTCCTTACAGGGTCTAGACAAACACAGTGAGATAACAATGGAAAATTGTTTGGCTTACTAATTGTAACCAAATGTATGCCATTCTATCAAAACATTCTCAGGAGGATGTCAGAGACTTTTTAAAGTAAACATATTGTGTCATCCTTTTACTGAAGTGGAACAAGGGTCTCCAATAAAAATCCTAATATCAAGGACCCTCAAAGAGGTTTATATATATATTACTGATCTTTGAAAATGCAGCTTGAGGGGTACATTAATAATTTCACCCAGCTGGGCAATAAACATTCCTGCCAAAAGAATTATGTAAAATTACATAAACCATTTTTAAAGAGAATAAAGTTTCAAGAAGACATAAAGTATAGACTTACTTCACTTTCTTTTTTACAGCTGTGTTTTACAGAAAGCATTTTAGCATGTAATACCTCTGTCCTTGTAAAGTACTCCTAAGAGAAGCCAAAATTCAAACCTTTAAGCAATGCAGAATTTTAAAATATTGAAAAAGTTTAGCAGCGAGAAACTAACAAACCTCAACCAAATGAAAAAGCTTTTCACAGCTGAAACAATAGATAAAGTAGCAATGAACAGCTAAAGGCAAACACTTTCATCAAGCTTACTTTAACCTTTAAATACAACATATATCCAATGGGAACTACCATACGGTTAAAGCATTTGATCATTCTTCAAGTGTGGGTTACAGTGTTGGACTCCTATGCTGAAAAATTAAGACCAATTAAAATCTCACATTTTTCAAAAGAACCCAAAAACTGTAGCAATGAATTCAATCCTGGAACTTAAATTAGCAAAACATTCAAGCATATTCCTATCCAAGCTTCACAGGAGGACACGGTACTTAATCGAGCAAGCAAAAATTAAGAAAATCAAGGGCAAACAGAACTGTTTTGATAGATAATAAATAAATCAGTTTTACAAGTTTGACCAAGATGACTAAAGATAGTTAATTTCACTCAACTAGATAGCAAATTTTGCAGTCATTTCAGTCACAGAGAGTAAATATGTGACTAGAAAAGCAAATGCTGCTTGGGGTCTTAGCAAGTGCTAAACACAGAGCTACAGGGAATTTCAGCCTTGTACAATGTTACAATAATTCTTGGCTGGGATTTCTGAGAATTCCCAGTACAAATACAACTTAAAAAAAGACTGCTCTTTTATAACTTCATTTTCAGAATCAGGAAGGAGCTCCCTCAAACAGATTTTTAATGGAAATTCTTCAAATGAACTTGCAAAATATTTTCCATCAACGTGCTCTAGAGAAACTGTCTTTTATGGGAAAATCACACTAAAGTTTAAAGATCCTGGAATAAATTATGAGAGATTGCTAGTTACCAACTAATCTCCCATGGTCCTCTGTCAGCTCTGACACTGGAGAGCCAAGCCTGCAGGAAATATTCCTAAAGCTACTGGGAAAACTGAGCTATAAGAGGCTGACACTGCAACTGGCTGGATTACCAGCCTCAGGAAAGTAGGGATGTCATAATATTTGTTCTCCTCTTTGTTTTCTTTCCTCGTTCTAGGCAGTGAAGAGATTGTAAACTGAGAAGTAGACAAGTGTGAAAAAAAAGTAGGGAACTTTCTTTTGGTCCTTTTATCCTTCAGTAATCTAACTATCTGCAAAATAGGGAAGAAAAATCAAAGCATAAAATTTAAGCATAACAACTGGATGAGAGCAAAGGTCTCTCTGGTAGAGTCCTATTTCCTGCAGCAGCCAGTGGCAAAGGTGTGAGGACGAGGTGAGGAATCAGGCTTGTATGTTGAGATTCCTGTGCTCAACTGTACTTTTCCCACCACCTGTTGCCAAGCACTGTAATGCAATTCAAATCATTAAACATTTTAGTTGTGATTTAAAAAAAAAAAAATCACTGTATTGTTAATATCACTTCTTTGAATCCAGATGCCTAGTGAGTTATTGGTCTTGATGAAGCATAGGGAGATGTGATTTCCATAGAAAACTGAGTAAAATGTAAAATGGGGAGCTCAAAACAAGTCACTAAAGCATAGTAATGACAAATTAAACTGTATTTGGGGGCATGACATTGCTGAAAAAAGATAACAAACAGCATTTTTTATCATTTCTTTATCATTTCATAAAAGAAATTTGGTAACAAATACAAGTCAGCCCTAGAGTTTTCGAGCTTCCCTGGAGCTGTGATGTTAATGACACAACATAAAGAACGGAACAATATGAAATGGAAGAGAAGCTGGTTGGTTTTTTTAAATTGCTGCTAACAGTATGCAGTAATAAATTTAATAACTGACTGCCTTTGGTTCCTCACAGACATTTTTTCACTATCTGCTGTTCACTATTACTTCTTACAGGCCTGGTGTTTCCTTTCACACTTTCCATCCACATCAGAGCTCCGTAAGACCCATTGGTTCAGAGGGACTATGCAAACACTGATCTAAGTTTCACCCTAAGTGATTTTCCAAACTGAAGCATCTGAGTGCATTTCAGGTTTTTAACCAACAGGAAAACTTTAGAGAAAATTTCATCAGAATATATAAAATTATTGAAGTTTCTGAAACAGAAAAACCTGCCCTCCAATACTGTGAAATGAAACGTTACATCAGGTATATTTAAAGAGTGAATTTGAGGCCCTTTTCCAGCCTTTTTAGTGGATTTTTATTGTTTACATGACAAAACTGTTTACAAACATAAAATCCATGTACAGTTTTGTAGAAAATCAAAGTCCTTTGCTATAATGTACATAACTAGGTAGATTCACTTGAATTGTCTGCAGAAAACAAGTGTTTATGGGCACACAGAAGCATAGATGGATGTGCATACTCGTACATTTCTATTTCCTAGTGGCTCCTAACTTTAGCCTGCCACAGTGGAATCACTGCAACAATTCTGCTATCAGACAGGACTTGATTACCAAGGGCAGCATTTACAGCCCCTTGATTTCAAATTCCTACAGTCTGAGCACATGTGTCAGCTTAAGCTTGAAAAAAACTTACTGGTTACCAGCACATTGTTGTGTCTGTTAGCTAAATTTCGCATGACCTGGAGTGGTTATTTTAAAAAATAAATGTATTTCAGTTAGAAAGGAGGATCCTAATAAGGAACAACACATAGATTAGTATAAAAATATATCTACTCTATAGATTTAAAGGAATCCAGAATGTGGAAACAAAAACACCTCACATCTTGTATACACAGAGATAGTGAGACACAACCATGCTAAAAGGACGATTCACAGATACTGATAACCCATACCTAATTTGATAAACTTTCAAGAGAGAGTTAAGATCACTTTATACAAAATCTGAAATAAATACATTTTGTGACACTGTTCTGGGTTGCTCCAAGACAAAGAGAATTCATGGCCAAAATATTATTAAAAGCAGAAAGCAGTATTATCTAAGTGGCATGGGAGGGGACTTCAGAATGATCTTTTACCATAACTTGTTACACAAAACTCTTCAAGTCACTGTTTGGAAGTTCAAGCCTTTGCTGCTATACTCAAGCTGCTCTTTGGATATGCTAAAGTTTTACAGCTACTACATGATAAAATTAAATATTTTGGCAATGGGAGCTGGTAAGTTAAGAAGAAACTGTATTTGCATGACACACCAATAGAAATGCCAATCAGAAAACCTATCTTTTTTCTAGGTGGAATTCTTCCATGCTTTCATGTGCCCATCCTGACCATTTCAGAATTTCTCAGGTAGATAGGAAGCAATATGAAATTATTCATTAAGACAAATTACTACAATCTGCTGCCTAAATTCATGCAAATTTAACTCCTTACTACATAAATTATTCCACTACTTTCATTGCAATTGATTAGAGTCAGTTATTAGGCAGTGTGAGTGACAATGGCAGAATAAGGGCCAATGCAGCTGACAGGAGAGAGATTTTAATAGTTGCCCTAAACAGACTTTTGTCTTCTCTACCAAAGTTTGGCAACAACTTTTCAGTGTATTTAATTGAGATATTTTACGTGAATGATATACAGAATTTTCTGTCTCACAGTCTGCAATCTCATCCACTAGATTTTGGAAGGGATTGACATAACAATTGATGAAAGTTTTCTAGTTGCAGTTTATGCCCTTAAAACACCCTGCTATAATGAAACAATCTAGGGGTTCATTTTTAGTTTTGTCTGGAAGACAAAATATATTCCAACTTCAGCAGTTCAGGCTATGCTTTCAAAATTTAAAGCTTAAGATTCAGATATTATCATTTTCTGTCTTTTCTGTCCTCTCTTTCTTCTCCACTTCATCCAATATGTTTTGTTGTCCTTCCCAAAAGAGATTTTTTTTTGTTACATTTCCTTTATATGAAGCCCTTCATTCAGCCTGAAGTTCAGAATAAAGTCCTCTCTTCATATTGAAATTAAAATCCAATTGAATAAATTAAGTAAAATGAAAAGACCCTAACAATGTTCTCAGATGTTTCTTCCTTTGTTAAGGAGAAAAGATAATGACAAGAATTCTATCCAGAAACTGCACTCTGCTGCTGTTGTGATCATCTCCATCCTCTCTCTGATTTGTCAGGCTGTGTGTGTGAGCACATACTATGACAGCCTTTTGCTGCCTGTTGTATTTTGGGACAGGTGAAATATTTCAGCTCCACTGTATGGCCACACTGGAGTCACCTGCCAAGACATGAAGGAGTGGCATAGCTCAGAGGTGGCTTTCTCTCGAAATGTCATGGGGTACCCAATGCAGTTCTAAGTGGACACCCTCTCCTAATAAACCAGTGGCATGTTACATATGGGATATTCTGGATCTATTTTCCAGAGGCTTCAGAAATGGCAAAGAGAAATGGTTTCAGCAGGAGATAATAGGCTTTATGACTTTTCCCAAATTATTCCCTTTTTAGTAGCCATCATCTTGTCGGGTGACATCTGGAATGATTAGAAGACGATATTTTAGAGTGACAACCGGGCTGTCATTCACACTGTCAGTCAGCAAACACCCAGGTTGCCCAGGGTTACAAAGCTGGTTTATGCCTTTGTCCTGCAGTATTTAGTGCTGCTGATTCTTTGCCTTGATTCCAGCTGAAGTGGGTCTGACAGGCAGCGCCAGAGGTGGGCAGAGCGCTCATGTCGAGGGTGGGAGTCCCGTGGTGCCTTTGTGTGAGAGGGTTTTAGAGCTTTGGTGGCAGCCCATCAGGCAGGAGACAACCCCAGAGCATTAGAGTGGGCCTAGCAAGTTCATCTGCTTTCAAAAAAATAGAAGGGCAATGTTTATCTCTGCCCAAGGAACACATCTAATTATTTTAGCCCTGTATACCTGAATGGGAATTTTCTTATGCAACACAGCTGTCTGCAGAATTATTATCCTAAAACGGACCTGCAAACAAACCAGCCCAAAGCAGCCTTGTGCTCCAAGGATGAGCAGCACCTCTGCATTCCTCAGCAGACAGAGAGCATCCTCACCAAATTGGCATCAAGAAGATATGTGCTCCACACCAACATCTTCACATTGCTCAGCTGTTCCTTGATACACAGTCCAAATGTCATTTCACTCACTCATTGTCTGTGCACATCTCTGATGAAAACAAAGATCTGAGACTTTAAATGTTTCAGTCTGGGAACCCAACTTTGGGTACCAAAATCCTGGTTTTCAAAGGGAAAAATCACCTGCAGGTGTCAGAAAACTCAGAGCAGTGTTGTGAGCATGTACCAGCTCTGAACTCCAGACCTAGGACAGACCAACAGGGAACCCAAGCAGCAGAGCACCAAAGACAGCCTGACTGCAGCTTCCCCCCATTTTCCTCTGCCTCAATCCATTCTTTTGACTTAAAACTAACATTTCTTACAGACATAATGAGCAAATGGACTACTAATAAATCTTAATAATTTTAAACTAATAAACGAGCTGACAAATTGAGATAAGGAATGCCTAATATCCAGCATGTTTTCAGTGAGCAGCTAAGTAGCTATTATTGTGATTTCAGATGTGTAATACTAAAAGCCATCCTATTGCAGTGTTTCACAAACCAGTTTAAAACTCATAACATGTGTCTGATACATTTACCTTCTCCAAGCAGGTTTGCAGACTTGTCATCAGAAAACACAGGATGAAAGACTGTGCTCAAAGCAAATTTGCTTAAAAAACAAAAAAAAAAGCCTTAAAACACTGGGACAAGTTGCATAGCCTGAAGGCAAGGAACTCCTTCCATAATGTTTCTAGCTAATAATGCTTCTGAAGCATGCAAAAAGTATTAAAATTTCGTTAAAAAGTTGGAAAGAAAAGATGACTATTTTTGCGTGTTGGATGCATTTGAGACCATAACAGCTCTACTCAGGGCTGTATTCTGCCTCCTGTGCACCTCACTCCTGATGCTCTACCAGAAGATGCTCGCCAATTACAGCAACAGAAAAGCTGGAACTAGAATTCAAGAAGCATGCAGAGATGTGTGGACACGGTGTTAAAACAAAAGGAGAAAAAAAGCTGTTTGAAGCATTCGTAGTTAGCATTGCCCTGGAGCTCAAGCCAACAACTTTCTATAGAGCAACAGGAAAGCAAATAAATCACTATAATTTATTTATACTAACTTTTAAAATAGTTCACTCTGATTCTTTTTGAGTACCATCTCACAAACCTGGTTGTTAAATATAAATTAAAAGTATTCAAGAGGTAATATTTGCAAAGCACTTTTGCATCCACAGATGAATGCTGCTGTATAATATGAACATTGACATATTTGACAAGGCAACAGAGTTAAGTGTGATACAGAGTCAGACAAAAGATTTTTTTTCTTGTCTGAAAAGCCCTTGTTTTGTTACTAATATTAGAGCTACAGAGGCCTATTTGACAAAAAGCACCTCCTAATTTCAGAGCTGTAGCTCTTAAGCTCCATAGTAGCAGCTATTTACCTGGTTGGCTCACTCTTCACAAAATGTGCCCATTAAGCTCAGGGGATAAAGAAAAAAAGAAAAAAAAAAAAAAGAAAAAAAGAAGCCAACCACTCTACTGAGCATGACTGAACAAATGACTGTGCTGGTATGTGTTTGATAAGAGACAGCAGAGGAAAAGGAGATAAACCTTGGGGTGTAAGGCAGGAGTTATATATTCCATTTAGAACAAAAGGGAAGGCTATTATTGACTTTACTGGGAATAACTCATGGTAGCACAAATTCTGGTTGCAGGTGTTTGGAGGATTTTCCCTGAGGGAAGGTTTATGGTATATATACATCCATACATATACAACACCAGTTTATGTCAAGGGAATTTATGCATGCACTCTCAACCAAGAGTAAATTTTAGCCCTTTTCTTCTTCACTGATATTTTACAAGCATTTTCCCAGCTTGGCAGGGCTAAATTAAATTGGGCAACATTCTGTGTGTGTTTGATGTCTGCTAAATGAAGTGAGCGTCCAATTCGTCATATTTACTCAAGCTCACTCAACTCTAGTAAAAATTAAAATGTTCCAGTTAATTTAACGAGATAATTCAGCTCTCTGAAATCTTTCTTGCTCAACATTTGTTGCCATTTAAAAGTTGAGGGTATGTGCTGCCATGTAATTCTTTGGACAGATCTGAGGACTTAGTAATAAACAGTAGACTTTTAAGACACTGGACTGACATTGTATTTAATCTCAAGCAAGTTCCTGAGCTGCCACTGGAGAGGGGAAGTCTAGGATCAGATCCTTTGGGTTCATTATATAGAGAAAAGGGATCACAAAAAAAAAAAGCTATGGAATGTTTAGGCAAAAATCAGGCTGACTTAGGTAGCAGTTGCAACATGAAAATTAAAAAACTGCCATGTTGAGTAACTTGGATAAAAAATATAAAGTAGGCAAGGGCTCCAAGAACCAAAATAATCAAGTATCCACTCATGCTGGGTACTTGGAAACAACAGCTCTTCCTTGGGGTTGAATACACATCTTGATCTTGCAACTCAATTTTATGTCAATACAGACAAGGAAGCCAAAACATCATGCAATATTTATGGTACATATGTGATAAAGTCCACTGAAATATTACTCAGTGAAACACACCAAGACTGAGAATTTACAATTGCCCATACCCATAGCACCGAGATTTACTCACTGGAACTTGCAATATTGTCTCTCTGCAAACTGGCAGCCCTTGAGCATTCCTTATGAAGGAAGGGAAACCCAGAGAGAGCCTCCTGATAACTGTGGGTGTCTAAAGCTAAGCAAAATTAATCTAAGCCTTCAAACAACCTGATTTCAGTCCTTCAACTTTCTATGAGACTGTGGAAGAGACAGAGGCATTTAGGTAAGAGTCCATTAAGCATCTTAGCAGCTTGGCAATGTTCAGTACACTTTGAAGAACATGCAGGTAGGTGAAATGTAAAAAGCTAGTAAACAAATGCAGAGCAATTTAAGCATATTGGTGCTGGGGATTTGAGCAAAATTACAGCTATGTGCTACTCTTGCTGCAGAATCAAAAGCAATGCAGAGCACACCTGGTTTCATTAGGCAAACCATGAGCAGCCAAAGATGACTATTGTGCACCCTTGGAGAGATGTCAGTCAAATGGGTGAAGAGCTACTATGATAATAAATATATTTTAATGTGCAAATATATGGGGCTTTTTCGGGGATTTTTTTATTTCTAGTGATTCTTAAAATGTTTTCATTTTTCATTCAGAAAGACAATTGACATAAACATTATTAGTGATAGTCTTGAATAGCAAAAAACCAGCAAATATATCTGCAAAAATTAAAATATCATTAAATTACTTTATCAATAACAAAGCTCTTTCAGAAATATATCACTATTTCTAATACCTTTTGAGAAAAAGACATAATTCAAAGGTAAATGGGAAGCTGATAAAAAAATAGATAATTAAAAATAGTCAAGAATCTAAAAAAAACCCCAAACCAACCCTCACCTGAAGAAAAGTTAAAAGCACAGAGTTATTTACATTAGAAAGGAGACACATAAGAAGGACATGATCCAAGTATCAAAACGGAATAGCTGGAAAAAGTTAGAAACTTCACCTTAGAACAAGGGATTTACTGAAATTAAAAGATGGCAAGTGCAAAAATGATAAAAAGAAACTTATTATCTTCATTCCATAATTGAACTATGGTAGAGAGCTGAATAAAATATTTTTCAGTTTTCTGTTGTATGGTGCACTGTAGTAAAAATAGACGCATTTTAAATAAAACATCCATAACAAAATTTACAAATGTTATAAATCTAACAAACACTTTTCAGAGAAAGTAAAATATTGCATTTAAACTTTAATGTGTTGATTCAGCATCTTTCATTGTATCCTATATGAGATAAATGTTAAAAAGAAACAAATGCTATTGAGGCAAATTATCTCAGTGATCAGCAATTAATATTTTGCACCAATAATGGGAACAGGGAATTTCAGAGAATTTTTTTCTTTCAATTTTTGTATTTTATATTTTGCAAAATGGAAATTCTCATTTCCGACTACTTTGGAGCTCACCAACACTGGATTCCTTTGAGAGCAAGAATCTAGCACGGCTGAACTTTAAAAAAGGAAAGAATATTCACAGTGGTTGGAGAGAATGGGAAAAAATACTTTGTAAAGAACATTAAATCTCTGAGGCTTCCCTTACTTTCATGCACTCTGACTTGGTTCCTGGGGTGGTTTACAGTTTTTGCTCACTTCAACTGTTTCCTCCATAGCACCTGTAGGAGGGAGGATGTAGGGCTGGAAAGAGCACTGAGTGTAATGGGCTCGTGGCCCAGCTAGACCAGCTCCCCAGACAGGCAGTGTTGATGGGAACCCATGAGTTCAGGATTTCAACCTATCCTTTCTGTCAGCAGGAAAACAGCTCCCTGGAATGATGATGGAGGAGAGAGCTGACTTCAAAGGAATTTGGCCAAATGATTTAGTACCCAAGAACTGAAATCTGGTAACAAAAATGAGAGAATGAAATTGCAGCCAGAAGTGAAGATAGCAGAATAAAATGCATTTTCAGTTCTTTAGAGATTGAAAAAACCTATTGTCTGCCCCCTATGCTGAAGATGGAAAAGCACACACGTGTGCTGAGTTCATAGGCTGAGCATTATTTGCAGCTCTTTCAGATGATGAAAAATGCAGATGTGGCTGATAAGACGACTCAGGGGTTTCTGCTGGGTGCTGCAGCATGAAGAGGTTGCCTTTCATACAGGACAGAAAGCCAAATTAGGTCCATGTAACTGTTCAAAATTCATTAGAATGACCTTAGTTAAGCTTTGCTTCCATGCACACTATGGTATATGATAACATAGCCTGGAGCAACAGCAGTAGTGGTGGTAACACTTTCTGAAATATTTCCACTACTTGAAAGCCGTTGGATTTGTTAAAATTTCTAAAAGGATTATAACAGGATGAACTGGTTTTTTTCCTTTTACTTTCTCAAAGCCAGTATAATAATATTACACAGAGCTTTTCATCTTCAAAGATCTTTACAATTCTTAGCAATTCACAGTAACTGAACAGTTATAAAACTATAGTAAAACTCATTTTTGCTGTCTTGCTAATTTTTTCATATTATTTTTAAGAATTAACTTTACATAGTAATAATTTCTTTCATTGGACTTGTTCTGCAAATGTAACATGAAACTCATTACTAAGGGAATTTGAACAGTTGCATCCTCCATATAATCATTAGTCATAATACTAATAAAAATAAAATATATTCTGACTCCCCGCTGTTCCAACAGAAGATGACACACTTTCAATGTAGACATTTAATTCATTGCTCTTTCAGTATTTAAACCACAAGCAGGAATAACATTGAAACAAGTATTACCAAAAAAATCCTCTTACCAAGTATGACCATACATAATATCAGATAAGAACAAAAAGTAATTTCATTATTCCCCTTTCAATTTCTAAGCAGTTGCTATAATAGCATCTAAAATATTCCCACAACGTTCAAGCCATTAGTGTACAAACAGGCAATTTCACAACTCAACACTAAAGGTCTGAGCTTGCCCACTGTGGGCAAACACCCTGTGCTCCTGCTCACGTCCGTGGACGCTGACGGCGCCCACCGAGTGACAATAGTGACTTGTGGGGCTTTACTTCACATCAAAAATGCACATTACACAACACGAGGTGCTTCTCAGTGCAGGGAAGGGAATCTGCATCCAGGCCTCCATGGAGCAGTTTTGTGCACCTGAAGACTCACAGGCAGCTTTGCCCACTTATTTCCAGCAGCACGAGGGAAGCTCAAAGGCTGCCAGCTTGCTCCTGGAGAACTCGCCAATGCAAAATGCCACTTGAAGCTGGAGCACTTTCTGCTCCTGGCACTATTACGAGCGTCCCACTTTGAACACTCTAATAATACTTAGCAATAACTTCTTTGAAGCCAGAGAAGAGGTGAGGCTTTTGATGGGCCTAAAACATTCCTAAATGAGGCCCAATTCTGCAGCCCTATCTCACACTGAGTAGCATTCAACTGTCCTGGTGATGGCAAGGTGACAACTTGCACAGAATTGTCACTGCAGAGGCAGAGAAAGAAAATGTAAAAACTAGATTTAATCACAGAATAACTGGGCAAGGATAAAATACCTGAGTCTTAAGTGTCGCTCATTCCTTTGTCTTAGGTTGCTCCACAGTAAGAAGACATTTCACATCATCAAACTGCCCTTTCACAAGAGTCCAACAAGGTCCCACAAACATTTCATAAACTGGAGAATTTCCCTAGAGAGAAAGAAACTGAGACATGTCCTTCAAAGCAAATAGCGTAGGGAGGAAAGAGACAGGATCTCCTGACTTCTGGACCAAGTCTGCTCTTGTAGCTCAGCGTGAAATGTAGAGAGGAGCTGAATGAATAGCAGACTACATACCTAAAATAATAGAAAACAGAAGAGTGGCAGGTCATGATCATGAAAAAGTCTGTAAAGGAAAAAACACTCTTTTTTTCCTCACAACATCCTTGCAGTATGTTTTTTTGTCCTGCCAACTGATTCCAATACTGAACACTAAAGCCTGGGTTCTGGCCTCCTGGTAATAAGTAATTTGCAAGAGCCTGGTCACAGAGTCATCAGAAAACCATGTAAATTGCTTAGATGGGAAAGCCTCCTTCACAGGAGGGAGCTGTAGGTGGTAGAGAGGCTCCCTGCCACAATTTTACATTCCCTGGACATAGTGATATAGAAAGAGACAACAGAGCAATGCTGATCTTCTGCCATCGGGCACCCTCCACCTGCCCTCTGTGGCAGGGATGAGTAATAGCGAGGGTGGTTCCTGTCCTTTATGGCAACATCCTTGACACACCTTTTACAGGTTGGGCTGTTTTAAACAGTGTCCAAAGGCTGAAAATATTATAGGGAGTTTTGCCATACACCTAGTTGCACATATTTAATTTTTACTGTCACTTACACAGAGTAGGGGATTTACTTCCCATATTTAACAAGGTTTACTCCAAGGGGATTTACTGTGGTGTTTGCATTTAATTTCACTGTGAGTGCAGCCTTGTGATATGAGGACAACAAAAGCTAACAGAGCATGCTCTGGGAACTCTTACTTCTTCAGCCAAAGTTATTCTCATCCACATGCAGAACCAAGTTGATGGCTTGATTTGGGGTAACTGGGGTAACTTTTAGAGACAAAGACCTAATTCATTGAAAAGCAACATTCTGTCATGCTCTTCCCTTCTGGCCTACCTGACAGGACCAGGACACCTTTCCATGGGTTGTACCTCCTCTCCCATGCCACGCTGTTTGCCTCCTCCATTCACTCTGCAGACCCTCAGGGAACATGGCTAGGTCAATAAGGGGAAACACTTGAGTAAGGCGTGGATACTGCCATGATGCACAAACTCCACTACCAGGTTATGCAGTTCCTTCCACGTGAAACAATTGTTTCACATTGAGCACACAACTCTGCCAACTCCATTGTTCAGCTGCATCTCAAATCCAGCTTGTTAGGTGTTGGAACTACAGTAACCTTACCAAATGAGTCTAAAATATTTTTACCTGTCAAGATACATGTCCTGAATACCATCTTTTAGATCTCGCTAAATATACAACAAGCCACAAAATATATAAATCAGCATTGTACACTGTATTACTACCAAAACACAAATGTCAGAACTAAATGTAGTTGTAGTGCAATAAACACCATCACATCTCCTTTCTAGGGACTTTTTTCAATCAACCTATCTGCTAAAATCAACATGGCTGGTCTGTGTTATTTAATTATTGTCTAAGCTCAAAGACCACCCTTTCTTTTTCTTTAATTTGAAAAAAGAAAAGCCTTTTTTTTTTTTTTTTGGATTAACAAAAATATTAAACAGCAAGACTGTGGAACATAAAGGCCATCGGCTGCATTTTGCACAGGATAGGTTCTGGTTGAATGAGATCTGGGATGTGTGCCAAATTAATAGAAAAAATCCTGTTCTTCCTCTCCAATAGCCACAATGATCATTATTAAGAAAAGCATATGAACCGCAGGATTTGATCTTAATAATACCAATGTCTTCATTAATCTGTACTTTCCATTTAGCCTCATTATTAAGTAAATGCTGAGTTAATGCAGCACCTATTATTGTTGGATTTTCCATGAAAAACCTCCTTTCCCTCTTCTTTTTTTATTCATTCAAGGACTATCAGGTGTGTGTGTCATGTTTTTAAACAGGCCATCCACTGTCAATGGCTGTTTTCTTCCCTCAGGTCTATGCAGCTACTCCAGCAACGTACGGTCTACAAAGCTGGTAAGTAACAAAAAAAAAAAACCAGCCCAAGAGAACAAAACCCTGATAAACCCGCTCCTAACTCAAAATCATATTTGTTTTGGTGGTGTTTTAAACGCTGTCATGTCAAGGAGCCTCTTACTATCACCTGCAACTGAGCTGATCTTCCCTGGATGCTCCATGCAGCCTCCTTCTAAATCACGATTCCTGATGGCCAACACCGCTTTGTATCTGCCGAACAAATAGTGGCCTTTTGTCCAGCACAAGTTCCTAAACAAACTTAATCTCTCTAACACTGTGACAGATGACATTTAGATGTCCTTGTTACCCTTAAAATGAGTTTTATTGACAATCAGAGAACAAAAAGAAGGCCCAGATAAAGCCCAATGTTTTATAGGCCTGCTAACAACATCTTAGTTCTTAGTGCAGAGGGTGTAGAGAAAGCCTGGAGTTGCCCCCATTTTCCCCTGCTTTGCTATATCACCATGACAACAGATATAGAAATCACTTAGTGACTCCTAGAAAGAAAACACAGTGACACAGTACCCCTTGTATGGCGAATCAAACTAAAGCTTGCATTCAAATGGCTATTCAGCTTGGGCATTCATGTAGAGGATGGGGTGGATTTTACACAGGTAACAACAACAGAAAGGCCAGCAAGCACTCCAGCCACAGCATATGGTAAAGTCTCTGTTTAATTAATGCATCCTCAATAGAATTTATCCATTTTAAATTTGTTTTCTTTTACTTGAAACATCATTAATGTAAAGGGCAACATTAATCAACATCTTACAACTTAAAAGGGCATTAAAAAGTGATCTTTCCCCCTCCATGCCACAGAATCTTTTCAAGTACTTTTGCTCACTGAGACTGATTCCAGGCAGTCAGAGTTCTTAATCATAAGGCAAATCTAGAGAGGCCTCTACTGGCCAGCCTCTCCAGCTGCAATTTTTCCATTTTTAAGTGACTTGGAAAAGCGAGCAGTGGAGTAGCTGCAAGCTTTTATCTTAAAGTTGCACACAGAACGGATTACTGATAAATATATGGCACAAAACATAGGATAATTGTGCTTTTTTGAAGTTATCATGCAAGGTATAACTTCGCTGTTTTAAAAAAGTAAGAAGACTAGAAAGATTTATCCTGGCTGTGATGTGTTTGCCTCTATGACATTTTGAGACATTTTAAGATTATAGGTCCAAAAGTTAATGGGTAATCATTTTTCTTTGTGGACAGGGCTCTCCTTAAAGTTGGGGCTTAAATCCATTTACACTTGAAATTCTCATATGCATGTGGCATTTTATATATGCATTTCTCACAACTGGAGTAAAACATACATCAAAGCTCAGTGAAATGAAATCAAGAGCACAAGAAAAGGAACTTATTGAATGATAGAGGATCCCTGCTTCTGTGGGCTTTCCACAGTGACAGCATAAAGACAAAGAACTTTTAAAAACCCTTTTTAGGTAAAATTTAATGTTTCAGGCAATGGTCAGTGTGCTTTGTGCTAATATCAGCAATTTTGTTCAGAAAATAAGAGAGTTTCTCTTGTATCCTTTAAACAAAAATACACAGTGTGAGTTTGAAGACACTTAAAACTATATTGACTTTCTTTATTTTTTTAAAATTCTACTTATCAACCAAAAACCAAGGGAATACAAAGTACCTACCAGGCAGAGAATGCAACTCACTAGCTTTTAAGTTATTGCTGCAAAGATAGGAAACTTCTAAACACCAAAATGCATGGGGTATGGGCAGATCTGGTGAAATAAATCCCAAAGCTGAAGGCTGAAAGAAGACACTGATTCTAAAAACTAAGTGCAAAATATTGCTGGAAATTACAATTACAAGGGAACCCACTTACCCTGGATTGTGGGAGGCTGCTCCAAATTAGGCTAACTTAGTAAGATTTTTTTTTTCTGTGTATAATACACACCATGGTAACTCCTATTATTTTTTTTTTAAGTCTACAGTCTCTAGTAAATCCTTTGGAATCCTTAGGAAGTCACACAGGTTATTTGTACTATACTTATGGTTAAAAAATTTTCAACTCACTGGTGATCTGTAAATAAACTTTTTTTACGTAATAGAAGAGGATTTAATAAATACCAAATATCTTGAGAGCATTATCTAGTAAAATTTTAACATGCACAAAATAAATCTCACATCGCATAAATCCATCTGCCCTTCAGCTTGAAAACTATTAAAATGAAAAAAAAAAGTTATATCAAGATAATTTCTCCCTGACCCAGTACGATTTTTACAAACACCTAAAGAATAGTAAAAATCCCCTATTTTAACAAGCCTGGATTGGTTTGCATTTCTTACAGTACCTAGCACTGAATATCTTTCTGTAAAACTTTTATTTGTCCATAACACCGTATAAGGCAGCAGCTGATTTTACCTGCGGTTACCTTTCCCCCGGAAAGGCCGGGGGCAGGGAAGGAGGTGCAACACGGGTCAATTCCTACCTCATGGTCAAAGCAGCCCTGAGAGGCCGGGGGGCGGCTGCGGAGCCGGCGCTGCCAGCGCCAGCAGTGACCCCTCCTGGGGCCGGCGGCTCGGCCGCGGCCCGGCCCGGCAGCTCCGGC
>WAAE01005446.1:0-22617 GCA_013400495.1 Nicator chloris | reverse complement strand
CCGGCACCGCTCCGGCCCGGCCCGGCAGCGCGGGCACCGCTCGGGCCCGGCCCGGCAGCGCGGGCACCGCTCCGGCCCGCAGAGTCGCCCTAGCCCCGGGCCCCGAGTGTCTTCGGAGAAACTTTGCAGGGCTGAAGCACTGCAGGGAGGAAAATGAACAATCCCGTTTAATTACATCAGTTTAGTGAGGAAAGCACAGGAGCCAGCGGCCATGTGGACGGACAGTGTGAAACACTAATGTTATTCTGCAGGTATTTCCTTAAAAAGGGGGGGATTCAGTTTGGAAAGTAGTGTTCCAGAAATAGTTTAGGGGTAATGTCCAACAACTGTGCCCACAGCGCAGGGCTAACATTAGACTTTCTTGCTTTTAGTGGGGTTTGTTTATTTGTTTGGTTTGGTGGGGTTGTTGGTTTGGGCTTTGTTTGTTTGTTTGTTTCTGTGTGGATTTTTGTTTGTTTCATGTTTTGGTTTGGTTTTGTGTAGTATAAGCTCACCTATGCAGAAAAGCTGGAAACATTTTAAGTTACAATTTCCACTGTTCTCACAGGATTTCATACCTAACTTTTAAAAACTATGGGACAAGTCGCTTACAGCCCGCAAGTCCAGTTCTGCAAACTCTAGGTAACAGGTACAAATCTTCAAACAGCAGGAACCCAGTAAGGACTGGGCACCACAAAGAGATATTTTCGCAACGCACAGTGTCCTGAAAGAAAATTGATAAAACTGGGCTGGAGGAAAAACATATTGTAAATATGCCTAGATTTAGTATATCCTTTACTTGCATTTGAATTAAAACAGAGAAAAAAAAATGCAAATTTAACCCAAGACCACCCCTTTGCAAGAGGAGCAAATTTTCCTTTAGATACTCACAGAACTAATATTGGATTATTACCAACCAGTTCACAATGGCTGAGATAGCCACACTGGTCTTTGATGTCAGCCTAATAAAAATAAATTCTAAGATTCATACATTTTTAGGAATATGGACTGTCAGCATTTCATCAAGGAATCTCTGGCATGTGGTAATTTCCTGACAGAGATAGAATTACACAGATTTGGTGACATCAAAGTGTAAAAGAGCTCACACAAATTGGTTGGGAGGGTTTTTGTTTTCTTATTTCTACAGAGTTCATTATTACTATTTAAATATCCAAACAAACAGCATATGAAATACCAATTAATAAACATTTTCAGTGTATGAATTTCCAGGAAATTCTGTGAACAAAAGTGATCTCAAAATGATACACAGTTCCAGCAAATCTAACAAGTGATCTGACAGCCTTTTGGGAACAAGCACACTAGAAAGTGCACAGAAGCATCCAGGGGGAAAAATCCCCTCTACAGATCTGCTTTTGCAGGTGAAGCTGCAGTAGAATGCAATCGAATTTTCTGCATTATTATTATAATGATTAACAAATATGCAATTTACTAATTATAAAAACCAATCCACAACTAATAATCTGGAAGTTAGAAATCCACAAAGGAGAAGTTAATCACTCCCCCAAAAATATATTTTTTTTTCAAACCAGCTAGGCAAAAAAAGGGAAACAATGCAAAAATGTCTAACATTGTTAGCTGATTTAATAAAAAGCCCAAGAGTCTTACTTGAAAGTATCTTTTATAAATATAATTTTTCTAATTTTGTGCAATAGTACATCTGTAAAATAAATATTTTTATTGGCTGCATAGCAATAGATCTATCTCATAGAAGAAATAATGTTTGAAGAGATTTTAAGATAGTTGTATTCACATGTTCAATACAGAATATGCAGAATGACTTAAAACTATTTTATACACCTTCTTTGTATTTTAAAGCGTGATTGAATTACAGATAAACTGGGAGGAAAAAATTGCCATTTCTGCATGAAGTACAGAACTGATCTTTTTTAAAATCCTATCGTTATATTTGAGATACTGTGTTTACTTTCTGATGGTGTGGTGTTGTTAATATATCATAAAGAGAGTACAATTAAAGAGTTTGCAAAAAACTGCAGATGGATTGGCAGAGATAAAAGAGAGTAAAAAAAAAAAAAGGGGTGAAGGGGAGAGGACTAAGACTGACACCTGGGGCTGTACCTGGCTCTGACTTTGCGATGAATATTACAGCTTGGGGAAGCCAGAAATTGCCAAATGGCCAGAGTTTCCCCAAGTACCTCAAGCAGTAATTCACCTAGTGTCTACAAGAGCCAGGAAAGAGATTCCCTCTCTGCCCTAGAAGAGCCCATTTATCTATTTCACAGGGGATTTGCAGAGTGCAAAGCGTCCGAAAGCCCATGGGCTGGCAGAGGGAAATGGCATCCAGCAGCACAGGGCAGCCTGGGCAGCCTATCAAGAGCAAAGCCACAAAACAGAGCCAGAGGCAGCTCCAAAGCTGCCAACACAACTGCCTACAAAAGCTGCCAACGAGCCAGAAACTGCTTGTGGGAAAATATCACTTACCCTTAGCATCTGGGTCCCGTGATTACTGTCCAAAGAAACACAGACTGGTAAGATAATGGCAGGATAAATAGCACTTCATTGCTCCTTTTTCTCCCTCTTGACTCCCAAAAATTTTTGATACATCACCCCCCCAAACTGGGTACATTTTTTAAAAAATCAGTTGTTTTAATCTGTGTGTTAGTCATGTGGTAAAATAAGTCTTCCTGCCTCATCTCTAAAAATAGCTTTCGCACGCGCTTCCCCTGGCTCTCGATGTACGACACATAGTGGGGCCATTTGTTACCATTATTGACATGTTTGTGGTGAGCTGCAAGCGTGTTTACAGTAGAAATGAAGTCCCTGCTCTCTTGGAGGTAATCCTGGGGTGTCTAAAAGACTCATGGGAGTCTTTGACATGGATTTTCTGAAATGAATTTCTGTTCCCATATAAATAAATTATCTTGGGGCCAAATATTTATATTTTCCTTCTATTTCAGGAAGGCAGCAGATGCAAAAGTTCCTGATGGTTCTAGCAATAGTGCCCTGTACAAGCTGTCTGCTGTTGCATGTAAGGATGAATGGGAGCAAAAGAGGAAGAGGAGGGCTTTGTGCTTAGCCCTTGCAGTGTAACAGAATGAGAGATGGGGCTTTTGCAGCCAATAAACAGGGCAAAGTGAGAACTGGCTCCCTGAGGTGATGGGTGTCAAAAATGCTAGTGGACCTAAAGGCCAGAGATGCCTCATGGCGAGTGAATTGGCCCTAACTTCCCCAAATTATGCCAAAAGTTGACCAGAAAATTTTACAGTCATTAGCTTTTGATGGGAATGGATAGATTTCCCTTTCTATTCACTACAGTTTCTATTAAAAATATACGGCCATGTGATTTTAGCAGCATGGGCTGGATTTTTTTCCTGCAGAAATTCACTAAAGAAGTAAGCGTTAACCAGAATTGCAGTTTGTACATTTGTACCACACTGAAACACACCCAGGCAATAGCTCATTAGAGCTGTCCAGTTATGTGTAACATATATGGGACTGTGCAACATGTCAGGTGTTAAACAAAACATGAGGTGACATCAGTCTGCAGACTGGGCTATAGAAAATACAATCTCCTGGTGATCTACAGGGAAAAAACTCATTGCTTTTTGGTGAATGTAAAAGAAAACAACAGAAGAGTACAAGTTGTTATTGTCTTTATATTTTGAAATTGGACAAATCTGTCTCTGCATTCACAAATTCATGTTTATAAGCAGCAAGCCTACACTAAATCTGTCATTAAAAATACTCTTTCTAGTAAGGAATAAGGAGCTTAGAGTAAAATAAACAAAATTTATAGGAATATCTGTGATATGCAGATAGATTTAAGAGTATAGACAGCAAAAAAATACCTGAGGGAGGCTAACCAACAACATAAGAGGAAAGTGTAAACTGGAGTTCCTGTATAATGAACAATATGGAGCCATATAGATTCAGTGCTACAATCTGTTTTCCTCTGTTTTTATAACCCTCAAAGACAGAAAAATGTTTGGCTACAGCTATGGGCTCCTTTGATTGCTAGATTATTTGATCAAATGTTGCTGAGAGGTGATTTCTATTCCTGTGTAGACTAATGAATTCCAAAACCTGCTCATATTTGTAGTGTTGTTAGTACCTTCATTAAACAAACAGCAAACATTGCTAAACAGTTCAGCTCCTCCTAATCCACTGGACAAGGACTATATTCAAAACCAAATGTGTCTCCACTCCAGTGTGAGGCTGAGCTCTGAGAGGAAGTTACTCTACATGTCGTTACTATTAGCCAGTCTTGTCCCTGGTAACAAGAGAATAGACGTGAAAATGCATTTGTTTCAGTGAAGCAAAGCACAGAAAACTCACCAAGGTACCCTTGATGTGCTACACAACTCTTGCTTGGAATGCTGTGGGAGGATGAGTAGAGAAAATGTTGTTTGATAGCTCTGAGTGTCATCAGGAGGAAAGATATCTTGGACAACATCACATGTATGACAAGAGAGAGATGATAGGCTAACTCTGTTTTACATTAAGCAGAAAAGTTGACAGTGGTATAAAAACACTAAAAGGTTGTAGGTAAAGTCAAGCTTTACATGCATGCTTTCTATGCAATATCATAGTGCTGGTTTTAGAATAAATCAAGTGAGCAAAGTAGGTTATTTGTCCCTTTTAATAGGAAGCTACTACACAGAGCATTTAGCTTGCTTTTTCTGTTCTTACACTGTTTGCTGCTTTTTTTTAATCTTAGTGTCTTGAATATTTAGTGGCATACAGATCTTGCTCACATTCAACATTTTCATATTTCGTTGTACTTTAATTACTACAAAACCTTATTCATAAGCTGCAGCATAATATTGTTTGCTTCCACTCCACTGAAAATTATGTTCAATTTCTTGACCATGGAAATATTTTAAAGTTTTAATATGGAATTGTTTGAGAAGACACAGTTTCAACAGTGACGCCCAATGTTCCAAATGCAACATATCACCTATGTTTCAGGACACAAAAAATACATATATCTTATGTATTTGAAAAGAACGTCATTGCCACTTCATCCTTCACAATCTTATAGTTCCTACATGACCAACAGAAAAATTCATCAATTAAGATGTATTCATCAATTAAGAAAAGAAGGTTTTGTCCTAAAAGACATTTCGGTGTTTTTTTCCTATGGAAAGACGTTTATGGTTTTATAAACGCAGAGGTTTCTTTTCTCTTAAGACATCAGCTGAAACTGCATAGAACTAGTTAGCTGCACACACACACTCCATGTTCATCCTGTATTCTTTGGAATAACTGTCCAAATTTTATTAGGATTTTCTTATAATGATGTTATATGATGTCCTTGTGATACCTGCATATGTAGAGATCTTAATATTGATTTACTGTGTCTTTTGCTCATCCTTGAGCAGTGTAGATAGCAATTACAGCTGTTGGTGGTATCTATTTTGTCTTTTCATAATTGTCATTTTTCGTTCTACTTAGGATTAAAATATGAAAATTGCATCACGTGCACATGAGCAGGGCTTTAGCCAAGTTATCAGCAATTTCATGGCAGAATCGTCATTTTAAGCAGCATCCTCTTCATCTTGTTTATGAAAACCACATACTGGAACATAAACTTTTAGAAGGAATGTATCATCATAAGAGCTGTCCTAACAAGAAGCCCTCATTCAGATCATTAATATCTTCCCCCAAAAATCATCAGGGACAGAGAAACACCTGTACAGCTGTACCAGATGTTTCTGAATAGTTCTACTTGGGTTGATGTCTGAGATTGATCAATTCAACACTATTACTTAGCTGGATCTAAAATCACTTACAAACTCCTTGTGGTCAGCACTTTGCTCAGCTAAAGTTGCAAAGGTGCAGTGGCACATGCACTTTCTTAACTGCACAATGGATTTTTAAAAAACAGTAAAAACAAACATTCTGATGAATAGTAAATATCTGTTCATTCTTCCCAGTAATCAAAATAAAACACATTCCAAGGATATAGCTGGAAAAGAGGTAGATAATACGTGCAGAGAAACAGCAGAAAATATTTTTTAGAACTGCCCAAGTTTCTGTTTATAGAGCAGTGATTTTCTTTAGCACTAGAAAAAGAAACCCCTGTGCAGAGTTGACTTGGTGCTGGTTTCTGTATATTCTGTTCATGTACAACACACAGCTGAGATAATGGAGAGCAAACATTACATACACCATCCTCACAAGTATCAACTCTATGTACCAGTCCTCCCAAGCAGGGTGTCTCCTCACTTGGCAATGAACTGAATCTTCTTTAAAAATTAAGTTGAACGAAGAATAACCGTCTGAGAAGGTGTTTGGTTTTGTTTTTTTGGTTTCGTAACTTTTTGGTTTTTTAAACACACCCTGACAAAAGTCCTTTTAAAAGAACTTTTGCACACATTTGGATACAGATGAGAACAATTAAATGCCCTCTAATAATTAATGTATATGTAATCTATACCATGCATTCTCTTCTTATTAGAGGCTGTGGGTTTTTTGTTGCAATCTAGCTAATAAAGGCTTTCTTTTCCACAAGAGAATTTTGACAGGGTTGACTCCAGACGGCTTTCCAGCTGAGGTCTGGGGCCTTGCTGAACCTTCAAAATTTTCCCATTTGAGCTGCATCAAAGTGAAGGAAATTCAAGGATCACTAACGTCTCAGATGGTAGCACTTGCCCTAACAACCAAGGTTCAGGAATTCTTTGGAGCAGGCTGAGGTCATTTTTCTCCCCTTTTCTCCTAATGCTTTTCTCTATTAATCAGAGCTCACAGCTCAGATTGGTCTTCAACTTCCTCCCAATCCTTGCTAAGCCTGTCATTTCTAGCTATTATTTACTTTAATGGACTTTGGCTGATCCCTTATGAAGCTTTGGATCTGAGAATAATAAGGCTGGAGAGTAACGGGCACAGACATGGGTGTGGGTTTGCCTGCAGATTAACCGTGGCAGATGGGCTTTATTGCGGTTTCCTGTGTGCCGAGTGTTGATTGAGAGGGTATAATGAGAGAGGTGGTGTCTGCACAATGGCTGCAGCCACTTCATTGCACCTCGCGTCTAAACAACCCCATTTTTCTAAATCTTTGGGTTGTGAAATTTTAG
The DNA here is from genome assembly GCA_013400495.1 of Nicator chloris. Taxonomy (NCBI): domain Eukaryota; kingdom Metazoa; phylum Chordata; class Aves; order Passeriformes; family Pycnonotidae; genus Nicator; species Nicator chloris. Next base: position 15,583 of record WAAE01005446.1, on the reverse strand, counting down.
GAAGTCAGAGCACAAGAACAAGTACAAAAACAACTGTAAATAACCATGAATGTTAATCCAACCCTAATTGGTCCCTTCTTTCATTATGGCTGCATTTTGCTGAGCTTCAACTCCCCCAGCCTTTTTCTTTTAACAAATGAATGATATGGACAGCTATGCATACATTTGACTTTTATAACAGTTTAACACAAATATTACTTCATATCAACTTATATTATTATTAATATTAATGTCCCATTAGCTTTTGCATTATTAACATCAGCAGCAAAAGCTTATCTTGCAATCATCCTGTTATGCTGTAGGTTTTTGTCATCTTGGGAAAATTTGTTTGAATTAAATTATCTATTGTCTAGAGAATATCAAAAATAACAGCAGGAAAATTGCTTAGTACCTGGCAGAATGAGTCAAAAATATGCTTTTCTAAGTCCAAATGCCATTAACTTTCAACAGCAATCAGATGATAAATTATTTTCAGCTATAGGTACTATCAAAAGATCTTTTACAAATTCCCCATTTTAAGGATTTTACTTAATTCCTCCCTTTCACTGATGGATTAAATCACAACTATTGATTCTTTTCTTCCTTTGGGGCTTTACCCATCTGTCCCAATGCTTTCATCCCAGCACCCCTTGGGCTGAGAGAAGTGTTCTACAAATGAACCAGTGAAAACCTGGAGAAGATTCCAGGTCAAGTTTGTGTACAAGAGTTTAAATTTTTAGTGACAGTCTTCCCTTAGCACAGACGAAAGTTTCCACACAGAGCTGCACAAGCTAGCCCCACCAATTATCCTCCTCCTTTGAAAACCATTATCAAGTTTTTCAAAACTTCTTTCATTTCACTGTTGTCACTGGATGAAAAGGAAACTAACCACCATGTCAAGACAACTCGGCTGCCTGGCAACCAAGGGCCACATTTTAATTCTGACTTGCTTCTGGTCTTGACTAATGGAAAGTGACTATGTTAAGCCAGTCAGAAGAGTTGTTTGTCACTTCTGAAATGCAAACAAAACTATATTGTTTCGAAAGTCCTGGGCGTGATTGATGTAAAGATTTACAGTAACATCATTCATTTGCCCTTGTGTTTTAGTGGGATTGATGTCATATCTTTTCATGCTTTATTAAATGCTTTCGGAGAACTCAAATACATGATGCTTTTTGTCCTAAAGAATCTAAAGAGATTTTTTTTTCTTTTATGCAAGAAAACTGGACTCCAACTTGAGAGATTAAATGGTTCGGCACAACTTGTGTCTGTAATTTAATAAGAAACATCAGCTGAGAAATGTGAATATATACCTGATAAAAACAAAAAAGAAGCCAAGGCAGGGAAAAAAAATAAAATCAACAATTTGGGGGAGGGGAAGGAAAGATACACTGCTAACTTGCCAGCAGTAAGGCTTGTTTGGACAAATTTTCCCACAGCTGAGTTAATTTTTTTCACTTCTAATACCAAAAGAGAAGTTCCAATTCTGCTCCCCACCTCTTTAACTGTAAAGATATGCAGTCACAATTATAAAACATGCGTCCATTTTTCTATAAAACATTACTGAATATATTACAAGTAATATCAACATCAATTATTCTGGCTAACTATGACAGATTCAAAGAGGTTTAAACAGCTTATTTCCAAAGTCATCTAAAAAATCCCCTCTAAAAACAATTATATTGCAAATTATTTTTCTAAAGGCCAGGCTGACTTTTCTATTAAATTAAAAATCAGGAAAGGATGAATTAACCTACACACAGTTTTCTTGTATGCAACAGTGAGACAGACACACACATTCTCTATGTATAGATACAATTTTTCGTCATTACACATGCAAAATATATATGAATAAATATATATGTGTGTGTGTATGTGAGAAACAAAGAAAAAAATAGCTGATACGGCAGTTTCTGTTCTACTTCAAATATATAAATTACTCTTCAGATGCCTGTTATGCATAAGGCAACAATTTAATGAACGTTTAGTGTAGTAGGCTTAGGCTTTTGAAAGTATACTTATATCAGCATCAGTGTAATGCTAGAGCTGTTTTCCAAAATAAGTACAATGGCTTTTTGCTGTTCTGACAATACCTGTCAAGAAGCAGACCCTTGCCATTACCTTTTTTTTAAACTGATATTAAAATTTAAGCACAGTAATAACATACGCTGTAATTACTGTTGCCATCTGGGATTCTTAGGGGTAGTCCGAGAGGACTGCAGCATGTCAATTTTCTGGGCAGAGATTTAGAAGTTCAGATGAATGGAAGATATGTGTGAAGAAAGGAGAAGCAATTCAGCCTTCTTGGTCTACGGTGGATGGTGTTTCATTCAAAGCCCTCCTACAAATCAAGCTGTCCTATACTCAGCCCATGCAATACCAAACCCCTGCCTAGAACCCTGAGCTCATGAGATGTGGGACTTTATCCCCATTGCTATCCAACCTTGACAACCAAATGATCCAAAAGATGAGTGGTCAGCTCAGCCCCAGCACTGTATCCTACAAGGGGAGAGGATAATGGGTATTGGTTACAGGTGGCTGGCAGGAGCTTCCACGTGGCTTCAATCCCCAGAATATGACATGGTCACCAATGGGGTGAGCAGCTGCCAGAGCTATGTGAGCAGGCCTCAGCTGAGGGCCATGGGCCAAGAGGGCAGAGCACCCAGCAGAGGACAAGCAGAGGGTGCCCAGCGTCAACAGCACCACTGCTGTGGCTGAGCTGGGGACAGTGGGGGACTCGCGGCACCGGCACTGAACCTGTTGGTTTGTTGATGCACATCAATATGGATGTGTGCCTCTCTGCTTTCCTTAATTTAATAACTAAGATCTCTGCATGGCCGGCTACTTCAGGATCGCTCAATGCATGATTACACTGAAGTATTAGTGACCTCAAGGAAGGAAAAGGAGGAGGAGGAGAAGGAGGAGAAGGAGAAGGAGGAAGGGAAGCAGCTGTGAGGGGAAGTCAAGTCTGGCTTAGGCACAATAACTCCATTGACTCTAGAAAATGAATATGCATTCATTCAGAAGATTATCTAGTCAGTCTAGGTCTAGATATTAAGTCAGTGGGTTACCTCAGTCCACCACCAGTCTCAGCAAGCTCTGCATCTCCAAGAAGAAACAGTTTAAGAACATGCTCATTGCAGGATCACAGCATTTTTACAGTCCTCATCATAGCCAAAACGCAAAAGCTGGGTGTAAAACTGTCTCTCTACAGCCAAATTGCACACAAAGCATGTTGTGAATCAGCTTCACCCCAGGGAAGGCAAGCTGTAAACTACCTATCATTTTACACAGCTAGGTCGAACCATCATGGCGGAGGAAGCCTGAAAAGGTCAAGAGATTTTTCTAAACTACCTACATCTCCGGAGTAGCTCAAGAAGCCACATAATCTAAAGTCCTTAGATAGTATCGCTCTGATGGGTTCTTTTTCCCTTATGGAAACGAACGTGTAACATTCTAACTGCCTTCAGCTTCTGCTGAATTAAACACATTCCAGCGTCTCTGGAGCAGCACTCAGGCAGTTGCACTCCCCCTTGCAGTCTCCTGGGTAATCCTTCTGGGGGAAAGAATACATAACTAAGCCCTCAGCTGACAATTTGGGAGGCCTGCCACTGCTTATTGCCATCAGTTATTTTTCGACTGATTCAAAGATAACACAAGGGCTGAAAGCTTGTAGCTACTTCTTTTGAGAAAATGGAGTCCAAAGAAGGTCCTCTTAATCCAGGGGATTACTCAAGAGGTTCCAGTACTCTACCTTAAACGAACTCAAAATCCAAAAAAAAAAAAAAAGGAAAATAAATTCTTCTTTGCAGTATTTGAAGGCCCATGTTCCTTTCCAAAAACAAATATGCAAATAAAATTGCAGTGCAACTGACTGAAACTTTATACAATTGTTCCAGGTTCATAAACATTTCATGAACTCAGATTAAATTTCAATTACAATACAAGTACTTCTATGAGCGGCAGAATGAAAGATGCCTGTTCTCCCCTGGCTTTGTGCTCATAGTTAGATTCCCTGGGACCTCAGGGGGTGCAAGTCTCCAATGGAAAGGGTCGCTCCAGGTGGAACATCCTCTGTTCTGCAAGGCCTCCTGATACCTGTCCTTCATCAGAAATTATGTATATCTTCCCTTGCTACCAATCTCCACAAAACCTATAGCAACTGGTCAGCAGATTCATTTCCCATAGGGCACAGGCTGACACAGACAAAATATACGCAAAGATATGTGATGGTATAAAGCATATTTACAAATAGGATGAAAACTAGATTTCCTTTCGGTCTAGACAAAACCAACAATAAGAAAAGGCCAAGGCTACACACGCAAGGACTGACACAAGCAGTGAATCAGCAGTGTCCCCGTCTCTTTGCCACACAAAACACCTTTTGCTCTGGCTCCTGGCTAAGCTGCCCTCCATCGGACTTGTCTGCCTTTCCATCTGGTTCAGCCGAAGCCCTTTCATCTTTTACCTTGCACACTGCTGCTTTCTCTCTGTGAGGCCAGCCTTTGGGCTGCCGCGGAGCCCACCTTCTCCGCGCACTGCAGGCACCGCGCCCGCTCCCGTCCCCTCGCTAATTCCCGGCAGCCGCGGCATTCCCAGCCCGCGCCACGGCTCCCGGCGGGCAGGCGCACCTCCCCAGCCCCACGGGGCTCTCTTGCCATTCACGGGGCTGCTCACCAGCCCTCATCTCACTCTTGGCAATGAGGGCTCTTCAGCTGGGCTCACACTGCCCCCTGTCCCAAGACAGACCCTCCCAGCCTCTAAAATCCCCATCTCCAGGAAGGGGATCAGCACCTCCTGTAACTCCGGATGATGCACCGGTGCCGCACATTGTGCACGTTTGTCAGGTTTCACTGTATTCTTTTCAGCAATGAATGCAGCTTATTTGTGTTGCACCTAGTGCCATGCAAATTTAGGACGCTATTTTAATGCATGATAAATAATTACTATAATTAACAGGGAAAAAAAAGCCTCCTGGCAATTTGCCAGGACCAGACACCTCTTTTCATGCCAGATATTTTCATATGTATGACATGTACATATAAGATCCCTCTTGCCTCTGTGTGGGGACATGCATCTCCCATTAGCAGTAATGGGAATTATGTGTGTGCACTGAGGGGAAACTATAGTCTACCCTGGCTGGTGTGCCATGGTAGTTGTGCTTTATTGGATCATATGGAGCATGCCATATAAGAAAAGATAAAACACCTTTCCATCTTCATTGTTGAGACAGAAATATATAGAAAGTCCCTGTACACAATCATGCTTTTAATTAAGTGCCATTTGCAGGTGCTGTTTGTCGCCAATTTCTTATAGCCATTTCTGAGAGAGCAATAACACAAATAATCTGCAAAATAAAGTGATTAGGGATAAAAATAAGCTAGGGTTACTAGAATGATGAGAATTTTTTCTAAAAATGAACATTTTTAATAAACTGCATTTTGAAACTATAAACATCCTTGCATTGGTAGACACTGCACTGCAAAATACTAAACTTCATTTCACTATCAATTTTCTGATTCATCTGAAGAAGTTCATTATCTGTTAAATTGAAGGCAAGCCTCCCACAGAGGAATGCTATCTCAAGATGGATGTGTTTGTGTGTGAAAGGATAGCCTTTCTTAGCTGTTTATCAAAAAGGACATTCATAGACTAGGTACCATACCTCACTACTTTGTAAATATAAAGCACAATACAAATAGACATACAATCATGACACTGGTTCATTTTTGTTGTCTGGTTGTAACACATTAATACAAATTTAGTCCAAACATGCAAAGTTATGCTGCTAGGAAGGTTACCATCTGGTTTTAATGAATATCTGGGGTCCATTTTTCAGTTAAGCTTTTCATAGCATGTTTGTATGTTGCTTTTTCCAAGCTATCTGCATAATTGCTTAAAGATTTTACTGCAAAATTAATATCCTCACTGTGAATGAGGGAGAAGGGCAAAAACCAGGATGACAAAGGCTGAAATGAGGTGAAAGGCAAATTCAATTTTTCCTTGCACCATAGAAACCTCGTCAGGACTAGCTTTATCTGGTAATCCACATTTAAACTTTAACCTGTAGGGGGGCTCTTTGTGTTAGTTAATGTAAGCATAAAAAGAGTCTGAACCACTAATCAGATTAATCATATTTTGTGAGACTCAAAAGCTTCATTAAAAGGACCTCGTTTCCAAGCTACACATTTCAGAAAGAGAAAAAAGTTGGCTATGAAAGGAAAAAGTAACACTGAAATTCAAAAAGACACAGACTGTGTGTCTCCTGGAATTAAACCAAAGACAGTTAAGACCTGGAACAATATCCACCTTCATAAAACACACCTTGAGGATGCCAAAATAATTAGGACATTCTGCTATTGAAATTATATATTCCCTCCATTTACAAAGCCTTATCTTACACACAACAGAGAACCGTTTAATAGGTAAACACAATGAATGTCTTCCCTTTCCTCACATTTATGGAAGTCTCCCTCTCTTCTGAAGAAATTGTATTTCCTAAGTACTTCAGGTGACCCCTCAGAGACAGGAGAATGTGAACATCAGAAGAATAAGAATCTGTCATCTCCAGTCAGGTTATTACACTCACACAAGAAACACCCCACTTCTCTAATGAGCATGAAAGTGAGAGAGCAAGTTACTCTCCCAGGCTGGTGCAGCATTGTACTTTCTTTCTAAAACAACAGAAAATCTCCAGTTTCAATAAACAAATGGTTTCCCACAAATGAAGCTTCAGTGAGCTTTTGTTCATGCCCATGGAATAAAACATGGTGTACTTAAGGTTTTCATGAAGTTTAACAGGAACCATCTGCACTTAGGACAAACATTTTGCACTTAGTGGGCCTTCGAAATCGAGATGTTTTGAGGAAACATGAACAAAGTTGAAAGTCTTTGGAAGATTATTCAATACTGGGCAAATGAAACACATCAGAGCAGTTATATTCTCCCTAAAATATATTTAAGTGCTGAGGAGAGAAATCAAGACATGACATCATGGGGAAGATAATTTGTAATACAGACTCACCCATATTCCAACCTTGGGACAGCAGAAGTGGAGTTAGCCTCACTTTTGTTTTCCAAGTCAGGAGGAGCAGCCTCCTGCTGTATCACAGCCAAACTCTTTGTTAGCTTTTCACCATTATGTGTTCATTTTTCTTTCCCCATAACTTGCCAAGGTAATCTTGCACCCACCAGATGCACAGTCCTCTGCATGATCTGTATTCAACTGGTCCTTTACTTTGGACAAGTCAGGCAACCTAAAATACATTGTTACACACACATCTACAGTTCTACACTCTACATAAGGTTATGTATTTACTTAGTAGCTTTCTAAATGTCTATTTACAAGTTTTCTCTGTAATTGCACTGAGCCTGCACTGCTTGGCATGGTCAGTTATACCTAAAGGCACTTCTTGTTCCCTGGCTAGGGTAACAGCACGTGAGGAATCTTCTGTAGGAAATTTCCAGTCACCAAGTTATTGTTGCCACATGCAAAGCTCAGAAAGGAAGGTCAGAGCCTGGGTGGGCCAGTTCCCTCTCCCACCTTCACTCTTTCACAGAGATGATATTTTCCTCTTGCTGCATGTGCTACAGAGGCTTTAAAAGAGACACAATGGCCAAGCTGTCTGCACTTCATAGACCAGACACTTCACTCCAAGTTTTACCACAAGCTGTCATTGTATGGCTACGTTTCTGAGCGCGTGCCATTGTGTGCCATCCTGTGCCCTGAGGTCTTCAGTGTTTCTTCATCAAACCAAGCATCTGTCGAAATGTGCCTCAGCTCCATCCAGCACACATTCCCCAGCTTCCCCGTCCAAGGAAAAAGAGGGGAGAAAGGACAGCAAGTACCAAGGTCTTGCTCCAGTGAGGAGCTGGGATGTGGCCAAGGACAGGTTCCCAGGCTCCTAGTGTAGATGTAGACTATTATACCAATGAATTCTTCAGAGAATATCACACAAATCTAAGTTGTTTACGACTTGACTTCAGCACATGTTTGCACCAGTGTAAAACTGGAGCAACTGCATTATCTTTGACAGAGTCCTAAGTCTAAACCAATTCAATTTAAAGCAGAATCTGTCCCTTTACTTTGGATAATGATCTAGAAATGCTGCCCTAGAGATACAGAAACAAAGAATTTTGCTTGAACACAAAGAGAATTGTTCATAGGTCTGACACAAAGCTATGAATTTAAATGATCCAAAGGTAACTCAAAGAGACCTGATCTTTGTATTAGGAATAATTTAGTAAAGCACTGGGATGCATTGGGACCACCAGTTTGCATTAGGTCAGGTTTTCTCAGCCTTCCTAATAGTACCTCACCTTGTTTTATGACAAGCTCCATAGACATGCATATAAATACTCCCAGAGTCTATTTCTATGCAGTGCAAACTGTTATGGGAAAAAATATCCCCTATCAGGTTGTCATCCGAGCTGTGGTACTTCCCAGACCATAGCAGGGCAGAGTCAGAGGGATTAACTTGCAACACTACTGCCAGTCTGCTAAAAATGCTGGAAATGGTTTAAGGCTGTCTGCTTGCCTCTGCCCTGAACTGCACTGGGGCTGTTCCTAAGTCAGGTTCTAGCTGACCTTAAGGACTAGCTGAGAGAAAGCAACTACTGCAGCTCTTCTGAATATGCTCTGCATATTTCTTATTGTATAGGTTGGGAAAATGAATCTCAGAGACAGAAAAATCGCACACTTGTGACCACAGAATTTTGTGCTGGTGACCCTGACAGAGGCAGAGTCTCTGATGTCCAGGTGTGCAGTCCTTCCTGCTGCCCGTGCACCGTTTGCACTCTGGGCGTGGTGGCACAGAGCGCAGGACACGGGAACTCAACAGGGCAGGTTCATTTCACCAGAGATGGACCTACAGTGGCACAGCAGCCAACAGGGTTCAAAGGCTGGGAGGATTCAAATTATACTCATCATCTCACCCTAAGTATGTTCAATAATTTTTTTTTCTCCTTCATTTTGATACTACTAGGTTCAGGTAATGGGATCTCCAGTGAAACCGTATTAACAACTGGCCAAGTCTGTACAAGCTTTCAGCCAGAATTATATGTCTGGTTAATGGGATAAGTTTTTCACAAAGATCTTGAGAATCTCTGTGAAAATAAGAAAATAATTTATTTAAAAAATAAGTTATTAAAAAAAAAAGTCTGATCCTGCCTTGCTTTAAATTTGTGGGTCTGTCAAAAGCCAAAACAACTTTTGAGTTCATTACATAAATTGGGTAAGGTCCACGTTCCCTGAGCTGCATAACATGACTTGTCTTTGCTCATTCTAGAATTTTTCCTTTTGCTTTTCTTCCTAAACACACACACACAAAAAACCCCCCAAACAGAAAAACAGCTTCCCCATTGCTTTATTTCCATAACTAATAGAGTAGCTATTTTAAAAGGTAGTACAAACCTTATACATTCAAAGAAAGGCAACACTGGAATGCCCACCAGTGCTGCCCACATTAGAGAAAACACATCCAGAGATTTTATCACTTCAAATAAAAATTTCTGTTCTGCAAGGAGAAAATCCCCTCTCTTCTGTTGCTCCAGACTCTACAGATCATTAGGTAGGTAAAGCAACTTCTGATCTTTTGATCATTCACAGCTCTTTGGAAAGAAGTTTCCCACAAGGCTCATGGTGCTCTAAGTCATCTTTTTTTTCTGTTCTGCAGCCTCCCTCTCTCCAAGTTAAAACTCATGCAGAACAAAACAACACTGCTGAGTTCAGCAGCATCACGAAGGAGGAATCTGTGGCACCCTAAGGCCTGATTGTATAAAAATGTGTAACGTTACCATAAAGAGGAGTGGGAAAACATTCCCATGACTACCTGGTAGGGCTTCACGCCTATGAGGCATGTGTGAAGGAAGCTTCACACCTATGAATATCCTGGAGTCCAACTCTCATTTCTCTGAGATCTTAAATAATGTTCCAGCTGGGGACCCAACTATAAACATTTTTTGCACTTAGAGAGCAATAAAAAAGAACACATGGGATAGGGAACACTTGGTTAAATTTGCAGCTTTTCATTATAAATAATGAGGATGTGTCTTTTCCTTCCTCCTCCTGTCAGCCACCTTCTGTTCCCTTGTTTCTGCTGTACTGCCATCTAAAAACTCTTATCTTTAATCTTTTAAGTACCTGGATTAACTTATAGCATCTAGAATACTTTAGGACATAAAATTGCATATGGCAAACTCCTACAGGAGAAGAGTAAAATTAACTCCCTCTTCTGTCAGAGAGGGAGTTACCCCAACACAGAGAGGATCTCAACCTTGAAAATCCCTGATATATCTGACTCTGCACAGGGAACTGCAGAATTTTTCCATCTCACTCAGTGAGATTTTACAAAGAAAGTCTAAACCTATGCACTTGCTAGATTGGGTTTGGGTGCATGTAATGACAAAAACACAGAAAGACATTGTTCCTTGAGCATCATAAAAGATTTGGATGGAAATAGAGTACAAAATATCAGACCAAGTCCTTAAATTGTGGGTGCTATACAAACCAACCAAATTGTTTGGATTTTTGTTTGCCATTGCAAATCAGAAGAGGCACTTCACCAGAGAACCTGTTGGTTTGCTGTATTTCAGAATGTTACTTCAGCTGGACAAACTATAAGCATTTTTGCAGCTGCAAACATGTTGAGTGTCTTGAGGTTTTAGTGACAAAGTGGCATTGTGTCCTTAAGACATTATATTCCTATATTACAGCATAAATTCCTATAGTTCTATTCAGATCATTGGAGTAATGATAGAATAGTTTTCTCTTGCCCAAATTGCTGTTGAACCAAACAGCTCATTTCTCTACTACTCAATGAAGAGAAATAAGGTATTTTTTGCTGTGCTTGGCACTGGAATTTTAGGGTAGTTTTAGAATGTTTCCAGTTATGGACACATCTGCATCCTATTCCACCTTTACTGCACAAAGGAAAGAGAAGCAGAACTGCATAATAACAGAGGGACAAAGAAATTTCTCCTTGTATGCCCTCCTCCCTTAACATCAAAACAGATTTCTAAATATTATCACCTAGCATCGCATTTGAGAGGCTGCACTTCACCAGTGATGAATTTTCTCTATTGAAATTGTACTATGGGCACATTGCTAAACTCATGTTTGCAAGCTAGCATCACCTAAATTACAGTTTTATGACACAGCATTGGAAAAAAGGTTATGAACAGAGAACCTGATTTTAACCGGGAATGTAGTACTCAATTTAGTAGGGAAATTTAGTCATTGAGGGAAGTGTTTTTAAAAGCCTGTCTGGAAGAACAGATACATCCCTACCTTTCAAACTATCTTCTCATGGGTTTTAATAATAGTACTTTTCAAACAGTTTTTTGTAATAAAATAAGCGTTAACGCACATGCATAGATTGCACACAGGTCACAGTTGTTATAGCACAATCCCACTCTGCTTCTCACTCGTCTCATATTGCAACTTTGCTGCTTGTAAAGGGCTAGGCTTCCCCATAACAGATTTGATTGTAAATCTATTAAACCCTTTAAAATGCAGTGCTACAGCTAGGGGTTGTATCTTTAGCCTACCGCACATATGCAGAACTGAGGCCCCAAAAGGCTGAACGAGCTGCCTAAGTTTATACAGTAATTTAGTGTGAGAATGGAAAGATGAAGTTTATTTTCCTTCCAGTTCCACACTTAGGCTACAGTTTCTACAATAACATAAACAGAACCTGTGCAGAGCTTAGGCAAAGTCTGCTGCATTTACCTGGTGATTCCTTATTAAATGGACAGAGATTATTTGTCTCTCCTTTCCTACAGGTAGAGTTTGAGATCATCTTGAAAAGACTCAAACTAGGTGCTTAAATTTGTGAAATTTTTGAAAAATTTCCCTAAACCTATCTTTATTTTCAGTTTGAAAGTTAACACTGGTTTCTCTCTGTGCCTGGTGAGTCCCAGATCTCAGTGGGTGAATCCCCTCTCCTCCTTGTCCCACCAGGGCATTTCTCTACTCTTTGGCAAGAGAACAAGTGAGAGCTGTGCCTTGAATGTCACATTTCAGTGGAGGAACAACTCTTTCTTCCAGGAAAATGTGCACTTCCAAACATAACAGGGCTCATGCAGAGTAAGCCAAAGACACTAATATTGATACTGATGGTATTGTGACATGTGTGAAAACATGTTTCGTTCAGAAACTAAGATAATGAATTCTTGCATGAATGTTAAGTGTTTTACTGTAAGGGAGAAACATAGAATATCCACCTCTGTGGAGAGCTGAGGGAATTACTGGTGGAAGGGTAAGACAAATGTCCTTTAGATTCCAAACTATCTCCTTGAAACAGTAATCACAAGGGTGAATTTTCCAGTGGCTTTTCAAATTATTGCAAAATTATTTTGCAAAGTAATCCTGGGGAAAAATGCATAAATGGTCTTTAATGCAGCACAAAATTTTACACCTACCAGAAAAACAAATACATTTCAGAGAAAATCAACAACTTTACAGTCAGATATGAGCATGGATTTGCTCAGCTGGCTGGTGGTGGATCACCCACAAAAGAGTTTGAAGGGTCTCTGTTAAGAACTGGGAAGTTAGGATTAGAAATGTGTCTGACTTAAGAGGGAGTTTTAAGCAATTAACTCTGCAAACACACAAAAGTGAAGCACAAAGAAACACTAATGGGAAGAGATCATTAATGCAATCCATCCACATTCTCCATCTATACGCTCATTACCTGCTGACAACACCAATAGGATTTGCCTATATGAGGAAATGGGCCAAAATAGCTATTGCAGAATAAGCCATTCTTCAATGGCTTTATGTTTGTCCCTGTGTAGACACTGTAGGAATAATTAGTGCACTTATTCTGTTCTAGAATAATTGCTGCACTAATTATTCCAGACGAAAGTATCTTTTATTCCAAAACAATTTGTCCACAAGGGGAGCTATTGTGAAATCGCTTGTGCTCTGCTCAATTTCCATGTGTAAAAAGGCCGTAATCCATGCGGTAGGAATAGCTGTACCCCAGCCTCCAGGAGCAAATCAAACTATAGACAAGTTCCAATTCTCACATTGCTCAGGATGGTTTTCTTAAAGTAATTGAACACATAGACTTGTTGTATAAACAGGATGCAGCTCAATGGCAATGAGTAAGCTCTTCTTTTAAGAGCTTTTCCTTTTCAAAATTATTTTAGTCACATTTGCATCCAAGTTTATTGGATTGGATTTAAGGATTGCAGTGAGTAGAGGCTGACATGGTAGATGAGACTTTGCCCACTCTTTTGCCAAGTGTGAAATGCTGAAATTGGATAAGCACATATCATAATCAGCTAATTTGTTGGGGTAGCTTTATCCAGTCTGTGTGTTTAGAAACTCCACTGATCTCACTGTTTTTTGTGATTAATTGAAACTAAACTAAAGACTGATATGCCTCGACAGTGACCCTACAGCACTGTTAAAAACCTTTTAAAATGAAGGATGGAAATGGTGGTGTCAGATCTTCCTAAACTGCAATGAGAGGACAAATTCTCTAGTCTACTACTGCACTCTTTGAGACAGAATCAAACCTCAATTTCTGTCTGTTTCTGGTGTACTTTTTGTTTGGTGTTTTTTAAAAATCTTTCCATTTTCTCAAGGGAATTATAACCTTATCAGAAAAACCTGTTTGCTCCTTTTTGCTCAGGAAATGGCAGAATAAAACAGTGAAATAGGTTCCCCCAAATCCTACCCCACAGGTGACTTGGCCCAATATTTAAGAACTGTAATGGTCAGCAAGACTGTGTAATATCCTACTTTTTGTGAAACTGCATACAAGATATTTATATGCACTAAATATAAATTTTCCACTTCTTTTCCACTTCCATATTTCATATGGGTGGCATTGTCCTACCATTCAACCTCTACCTTATTTGCTCTAGAGAGGAATCAAGATCAATTTGGGATATGTTTCAAAATAAGTGGACTTGCTGCTTAGCACATATTTTCAATGATATTTGTAATGGTCATGGGATATGATCTGCATAGCACTTACCAATCTCTCCCGTGTCTGGCTAGGGTCTAGGAAGTCGTCTAATATTTCTCAAAATACATGCATTGTCTTGAAGCATCCAGCCCCTGCTCACAGTATTATTTTGGTATAAATCCCTCAGCCTTTGATCATGAAGTTTATTTGACAAAAGATATATTGTTAACCAATAATTCATCAAAATTTACTACTAAAATTTCTTTCTGTTATATTCTAACAATGGACTGATGCACATTGATTTCTATCATAAACAGAATTCAGCATAGGAAAATTGTCATTAAAAGGCTCCTAAACAGAAGAAAATATTGACATGTTTTACATCTGTAGCTACAGAAAGCTCTGCTGATGGATTTATTTTCACTTCACCAATCTAATAGTATGAATTTGAATTATTAAAAATCACATTTGTCTATTTAAGGCTCATAAGACAGCTTTTTGTGATTCTTGTAATAAGTTTTTTTGTCAATTAAAGTTTCTGTTCATTTACGAGATGGATGCAATTTGAAATACAAGATGTTCAGTATTCTCAGCTCAAACTCTTTTATTATCTTGTGTTTCTCACGTGCTACCGTAGCTGTTCTACCCTGAATTGAACCAGATTATGATTACTAGTTAAGAACTGAAAACACTACCACTTTTTACTTCTCTCTGTTACTTTATAAATAAATACTTTCAATTACAAAATTGTTCCCAAAGAAATAGGAATTATGTTGAAAGTACCCCACTGCTGCTGTAACAGTTTCAGATTTATTGAATCCTTCTCACTGTATTGCAATAGCTCCTGCTGTTTTACCTGGACTGCAGCAATACCAGACTCCCGCCTTGTATTTTATCAAGTTTCAAACCATCTGGGACAAAAAACCCACCCTCAATATTCTTCTATCTTCAAGTTTTTGATTATAATCAGAATGGAAATGCTATGAAGAAATAGCAAAGAAGTTTTACAGCTATCTCAGATTTTACAGGCAAGTGTCTAAATTTATTTTGTTTATTAAGGGCAACTCTAGCATAGCAGCACAGGCAATACAGCTGAGTGAGGTCGGTTAGAGAAGCAACATGTTTAGCATTAAAATGATGCTGAACTTGGAGAGACATCCTTCCTCATCTGCAGCTATCCTACACCTAGTGCTGTGCTTTTAAAACCATGCTTGTGAGGAAGTTTCATATCAGGCTTCTTGATCTGATTGTCATAATGATTAAAGAATGAATACAGGCTCTGGATATGGGCTCTATCAATGTATGAAGATATGGCAAAAATTCAAATGTTTGGACAATTTCACCATCCTGGTGCTTTAGTACTGGATCATTCTCATTTCTTTTCCAACACACCAGTAATTTCCAAGTGAAAGCTGTGTGATGATACTCTTTCTTCTTATATCTATACTGACCTTTGTATTCAAATTTTGCCTCAATCTTTTAAATTGCTTCTTTAATTTAAGTCATGGAAACTGCAAGTTTTAGCTTGTTTACTGACCACTGCATCCCAAACAACAAGACAAAAAATCCAAAGTAGCAAGGGTTCCAGAGTGAAGAAGTACTGACTTGGTTTTGCACCATAACTAACTCCATCAGACCTTTCTGGTGCACCAAGAGGAAGCCTTTTTCTTTTTTTTTTCCTATTT